>JAOWBW010001021.1:0-77861 GCA_026119855.1 Campanula takesimana
TTTCTTCCTTGGTCCTCGAATACACCAAGATATCAATCAATGAATACAATCACACACTTATCCAGAACTTCTAAAATATCCTATTCTTAAGTTCCATAAACGCTGCCGGTGCGTTAGTCAACCCACACGGCATCACTACAAACTCATAATGACTATACCTTGTTCTAAAGGCTGTCTTAGCTATATCATCCTTCTTCTTCACAATTAATACCGGTGCACCCCATTGTGATACACTCGTTCTAATCAGAGCTCTTATCCAACACTCTTACAGTTGCTCCTTTTATTCTTCATTCTGACGGAGCCATTCTATACGGCGCCTTCGATATTGGTGAAGTCTCGTACCAATTGATAGAAAATTTTACTTCTCTTATGGAGGTATTCCCGGTAAATCCTCAGGAAACACGTCCTTGAAATATCTAATCAGAAAGTGATTCTACGGTTCTTCCTTCTTGCTCGTATCACCAATGTACGCCAAGAATCCTTCTCATCCTTTCTTTAAAGCTTACGAGCCTTCATTACCGATATAAGGTTCGTCGGGTTCTAGGTTTAGTTCCTTGAAACATCACTCTTCTCTAGATAGTAATCTAAAGTGGACTTCTTTCTTTAAAACAATCCACATGGGCATGGTATGCAGCCACTAGAGTCCATTCCCAATATTACATCAAATTCTTCGATGTCCTAAACTAATGAGATCAACCTCAAGTTCTTCCTCGTCCATTTTCAAAGGACACTTCCTAGATATAGACGTAATAGGGATCGATTCTCTAGTTTTGAATACCCATAACTAAAGAATTCTCTAACGCCTCATGAATTAAATACACATATTCTTAGCCAAGCAATCATTTGGCACTTCTTATCAGAACCTTGCCCTTTGACGTCGTTCTATTACCATCATTTCTATTGCCGTAGCCTTTATTCTGGTACTTACTTGTACTACCTCCTTTTCGCGATCGTCAGTAGCCTTCCTTTAGATTCAGTTGACACTTTCTTAGTTGACTCTTCTTCTCTTTTCGCTTACTGCGATAACTATCAGATTCTTTCTCCACTATCCTCGTCCTATCCAACACTTAATCCTAGGTTGGTAGTATTAATGGAGTGATTCTATATCGGATTCGGTTTTCAAACCATCTTCAAATCCTCGAGCCTTTTGCGCTTCATCATCGAAGAGTGTTAGGGTAAATTCTAGCAATTCGATGAATCTAGTACCATAGTCGTCACCGTCCTACTTCCTTGAGTTAGCATCATAACTTAGCCTCTCTGGCGTTCAAACACTTGCCGGATATATGGTACTATCATTAGTTATCATGAATACGAGACTTTTTCACGCACTCTCATACTATAGCTCGTCTCTACAGACTAACATTCAATTTATAGTCATTCACTAAACCACTGGTTCGTTTCAACAGAACCATCACTATCTTCATTAGTCAACTTTACTAGACGTATGGGTCGCTTCATTAGACCAATTTCTATTTTCATAGGTCATTTCAATAGACCATAATCACTTTCATTGGTCGTTTCAATAAACCATTCTTACTTGTTCCAGGTTAACTCGCACATTTAACACTATTACTCACGTCAAACCAAGCATTGTACTATGCCTAATACTTTCACATAAATATGCCGTCCCCAAAAGACGTAACTTTTACAAAAGATCGGTCTACTAGATTTCTGGTCGTTCCAATAGACCAGTTCTACTTAGGGAAGTCATTTCACTAGAATTTACTTATTAATCATAGGTCGATTCACTAGACCTACTCTCATTCACACTTGGCCGTTTCACTAAGCCTATTACTCTTAACCGTTTCAATAGGTTATTTTATTCTTGTTTCGATCGCTTCAATGGATCAAAATTAACTTTACTTGGCCGTTTCACTAAGCCTATTACTCTTATACTTAACCGTTTCAATAGGTTATTTTATTCTTGTTCCGATCTCTTCAATGGATCAAAATTACCTTACTTGGCCGTTTCACTAAGCCAATTACTTTCTCTTGACCGTTTCAATAGGTCAATTATTCTTTCTTACTTGACCGTTTCATAGGTCACTTTATTCTTGTTTCGATCATTTTACTAGACCAAAAACTAATTTCACTTGGCCGTTTCAATAAGCCCATTATACTCATGGTCTATTCACTTAACCAATACTTTCTCGTTCTAGATTAGTTCACACAGCTTAATTATTTAAGAACGAACAGTCAACAAAGTCATTTGCTTAAAATAATCAAATTTTTATTGCAAAGAATCTTTTGGAATAAATCTAAGCAAAACAAAATTCTAGCGTTTCTCTCTAGACTGAACAAATCATCAATCCCATAAAATAACTTTATGTTCCACATTTCAATCATGGAACAACACCTTCCTAGGCCTTCCCCTAGGTCTCCACTAGGCTCCTTTGGAGTCTTCTTAGAGTCTCTTGGTCTACCTCTGGACCTACGAACTGGTACCATGGGTGGTTCATCATCATCAATTACAATTGGGTACAGTTCATTGTCCCCAAGGTTAATTGCTTCTTCCTCGATCTCTTCTTCAGCTACCAATTATCTTCCTTTGGCGCTTCATTGCCTACGGGGTTGTTGATTCTGACTCCCTAGCTCTTTCTTCCTTTTAAGTCTTTCATTCGTAACCATTGACTTCTTCTCTGGTTCCATGATAGTACCTTTCATTTAGGATCATGATCTCCTTAATTTCTTCTGATTCATTGCGAGTGTCTAGCAATGTCTTCCTATCTCGCATTCACTCCTCTAGTGTAGGATTCACTCTTGCCTTTTGAAACTTCAATTCTTCATTTAGCTTTCGAATCTTGAGTGTATACCTCTGGATCACTATTTTCTTAATTGCTGTGTTTCACGTTCACGTTCATGTTTCTTCTAAGTCCGTCCATAACTTACAATCAGGACATAACTTATTATCAGTACCATATACTTAAAGGTATGTGACTGTAATCATCAATTGCATAAGCAACTTAAAAGGATGACATTTTCGTGTAACCCTTCAAGTTTCACTACCAAGTGTTCACTTATATTCCTCATATCTCTCGAGGAATTCTTATCTTAGGTTCTTTTCTAAAATAGTAAGTTTCTATAAATGGAAAGTTCCCAACTTAGAAATTTCCTAATTTAGAAAGTCTCCTCAAAGGTAAGTTTCCTAAAATGGTAACTTCCCCAAAAGTACTATCTTCCTTATCAGAGTTCTAAAGTCCAATCTATGTTAAGTACTATTTCTCCTCAATAGTTCTTAACTCTTTCTATAGTCTCCCATGTAAACCTAAAGCCATTGCTCTGATACCAACTGTAACACCCCGAATTTTCTTATAATATCTGAGCATTTAATGCATTTAATAACAATAATAAACACCTTAATTTAGGGTTCACAACGGCCCCTTTTTAAACCATAAATTCAAAACAATAGCGGAAGCGTAACTTAAACTTATCTTGGTAGGTAACAACCCTAACCATCAATGTACTTCAACTTACATAAAAAATAAATGTACTTAAAACTACTAATTAAGAATCTTCAACTCCACCGTCTTCCTACGGCTGCTTTCCTTTTCTTGTCCTTCTACGTATATCCTGAAAACAAAATTTATAGAGAAGGGATGAGCGAACGAATGCTCAGTAAGTTCATACGTGGCCTCTCCGGTTACTAAGGAGAGACGACCAGAACGAATACTATGAATAACTTTTACAAAGATAGGTTCAGTTACTTTTGGATTCAAGACTGCAGAACAATACAGTCGTATTTCTTTTAAGATTTTACTTCCAAAGGATTATGGCACTACAATCCAAGGGATTCATTCAAGTTCCGTCAATTCCTTGGTAACGTACATTATAACCTCAATGCCAAAGGTACAATTTGTACACCTAGCTTCTTCAGCCAATAGTGTGGGTCGTAAGATATATGGTATCCACACACATATGCTCGGGGTCTAGAATCATCCTTGTAATGAACAATTCCTGAGAGAAGGCATGTGATCACTCATGCAATCCCTAGTTTAAGGACGAGTCTTTTCTAACTGGACTGTCCGTCAATGTCTTTTCGAACTGGACATTGGCTGCCTTAACGAGTAATGGTTAACTTACAAGTTAAAATGAGAACATACCATGGTACAAGTATGTGATACAAGTTTCAAACTTCGATACTTAGTAGATCGATGAGAACATCACTAAGTATAGATTCTTTCAAGGAAGTTCAATAACGCAGAGTTCATTCAAATACTATCATGCCATACTGATAGCTAACTTTAGAAAGAATATGGAATTCCAATAAACAGGAGTTCAAAATACTGTAAGGAACGTAATCCCCTACCTGAATTGCTTTTCTTCGCAATCTCCTCTCTGTGCAAATCTACAAGGCACGGAGTAATTTACTTTAGTACTCTCAACATTGTTAACTATTTCTACTTAGTTAACTGAGAGATGCGTTTTAAACTTTTTACTTCGTTACTTCTTTTCTTACGTTTAAGTTTCTGACTTTGATTTACGAGTCAGTCCTTTAACTTTGATATAATTGCAATTAAGTCCTCTAACTTTGGGTTAATTACAATTTGGTCCCTCAACTTTGGGTTAATTGCAATTTGGTCCTTCGACTTTAGATTAATTGCAGATTGGTCCTTTAACTTTAGTTTAATTGCAAATTAGTCCTTCAACTTTGGATTAATTGCAGATTGGACCTTCAACTTTAGTTTAATTATAAATTAGTCCTTCACTTTGGATTAATTTCAGATTGGTCCTTCGACTTCAAGGTTTTCCCCTTTTTATTCCTTTTTAACTTTAACTTTTTCAGTTTAGTCCTTCCCGTTAGGAAACTAACTGAAATCTTTTAATCTTCCTCCTTTCCGTTAACTTTCTAACTTTCAAGGTTTTCCAAGTAACTATCACATCCTTTCAAGTTAGTTTTCTAACCTTCTAACAATTCTTTTAACGATTATGTTTTCTTTTCATTATAAACTTAACGAAAATACTAACTTTCCGTCCCAATTCTTAACATTCTCAATCAAGAATCAACACCCAAAATTATATAGCTTTTAGGATTTTCATCAATCGCATGAAACACTATTCCCAACTCAGTTCACTATTCACAGCGTAAATTACTATTCATCGCAGATTACTATTCACAAGCTTTTTAAACTCAGTTACTATTCACAGCGTAAATTACTATTCATCGCATATTACTATTCACAGCTTTTTAAACTCGTTTTACTATTCACAGCGTAAATTACTATTCATCGCAGATTACTATTCACAGCTTTTTAAACTCAGTTTACTATTCACAGCGTATTTTACTATTCATCGCAGATTACTATTCACAGCTTTCTTAAATATGAATTCATCCCTTTCATGATCATAGAATCAACTTAAAATAAAGCTAAGCATTTAACCATTAAAATTCCCACCATTAATTGACTAGCATGCAACAACCCTAACGATTATTTCCTTTAAACATGCATAACTTATGATTTATTAATCCGAATTCAATGAAACAAATTTTGGAGAGTAGGATTTAGCATTACCTTGAGAATGGTCGGATTACTTCTTCCAAAACAATGGCGAAAATTTTCTTCTCCCTCCTCCTAGGTTCGGCCGGCGGCTATGCTAGGTAAGGTTTAGGGTTTTTGTTCTTTTTGATGATTAAAGAATAACATAATTTCACTAACCCAAGTATTTATACTTTGAATGGTTTATTAATTGGGTTGGGTTTATTAATTAAAACCTTCAGGCCAACCCATTCCTTTCGGCCCACTCATTAATTAACTTATTAATTCTAATTTTTATTTAACTAAATTAATGTTACCAAATAGTTAAATAATAAAAAAAAAATTACGGGTATTACAGTTACACTCGGGCCCCTTCCCCAACTACTAACACAATACTACGCTCCCAACTAACAATTAAGACCCAACAAATACTACACTAACCCAAATAAAATGCTAGGCATAATTATAATAACACATAAAATGCACACATAGATATTTAAATGAATAATAATTTAAATAAATAAACAAGCAAATAAATAAATAATAATTATTTATTACTAATAAAATAGAGCCTAGATTTCGGGTCGTGACAAAAACAACCACAAAGCCTTGACTAAGTCTTCACCACATTTTTATTCTTTTTCCCCATGTGTTTCTCATTTAGAAAGTTATTCATAAAACCCCTTTTATGAATAACTCACCTTTTTTACTTTATTCCTCATGTAAGCACCTGAAAAATGGACCAACAAACAACCATATTGCAAAATATAATATATGATTAAAATAATAATGTTAGATAAAAAAAAATGTGCAACTATCACAAAAATACGTCTGGATAGCATTTGGGAAGTGATGGCAACACTTATGATAGCATCAGTGTCTGCACTTACACCTAGGATCATCATCGGCTATGTTATGTGCACATTAATAAGGATTAAAACCCTAGATCTAGTACGTTACGCATGTATAAGTCGTAGATCTAGCATAATAATAAGAACATCATGAATACATATGCATGAACACATAAACATGAAGATTGCTACCCTAAACATGGCATATATTATGAATCTAGACTAAGAACATGAAGAACGCATGAAGAACATATGAATATGAATGAATAAACATAATGAAAACATGCATAAAACAGATCTAGCCTAAGAACATAACAAGAACATAATAAGAAAAGTAAGAAGACTTACCTTGATCGGCAAGAAATATGGTTGAATCTTCTTGATGATTCAAAGAGGCTTCGAGGGTGCCAGAAAGGCTTAAACTTAGAGTTTCTTCATTAGTTTTGACTGCAGAACTCATAGAATGAATTGTGTTGTTCGATTTGTGGAGAGGAGGACCCTATTTATAGGAAAATAGGCTGGGCATGGAAGAGTGGCCGTACGGCCGTGTATAAGCCGTACGGTGGTGAGCCTGCCGTACGGTGGCTCCCTTCAAGATTTTCTTGCTTATCACGATCACGATCTCAGCGAATCCTTATCAGTTTGTTCTCGGGATTTGATCAATATCTTGATAGATTTCGACCTAGAAATGATTTTGTCAATCTAGAACTTTAGAGAGCTTCCGGATAAGTCCCTGTCATGTTATAATTGCCCAAAAGGTCCTTAGAGGTTCCTAAAGGTCTAGGGAAGTCCTCTATTATTCAGATCGGGTACTAACAACTACGTGCACAAATTCCTATCAATTGCTCACTATCGAGCGTCGCACAAGTTCATAACCCCAAACCCGTCGAGGCCCATCCTAGAAAGTTTCAAGCTCCACCCGACTTGACTCTCTCAAAGCGGTAAACCTTAGCCCGTGGCGTAGTTCATGACTATATGCCGGGGTGACCTTTAAGCCTCTATTTAGCTGAGCATAAGCCAACACATTCTAGTTAGGGTCTAAACACTCCATGACCAAGTCGGTTTTCACGTGCCAAGATTTCCCTAAACTAATGTTTTTCAAATTATACATGCCATTTCCAAAAGAAACAAGTAGTTATTATGGACAAAATAAAAATCTGGCCCCGCATGTATGCTTTACTACATTAATTTAGTTTAATCCTGACACGTGTAGGATTCACAAGCATGGTGGAATCCGATGAGTATATGGGACCGGCGAGAAGGTCTATATACTAGTGTGACGATTCCATTATTTTTCTAGAAACCCCAAAAAGGACTATGTCCTTCCGACTTTTGTAAAAAAAAAGTTTTTTTTCCTTATGTGGTTGAGTCATTTTCTTGTTTGTGTTTGAATCGTTTTACCCAAAAAGTGTTTGTGGGTCCATCCTAAGATCAACCGTGTTCTTCTAATAGGTCCAAATGGCTTGCAACGGCAACAACAACAATGGCGGAAGTTTTCGTGTTTTCCAACGAAGGGTTATTAAACATAATGAAATCAATGGGGGAACAATGGATAGAATTATCGAGGATACCCGCCGTAAAGATAATTTGTGTCAAGCCCGTTTTGATATCGACAAGATTATTCAAAAGGAAGAAGTTTCCAAACTCAAGGCTCGTCTTGATTACGAGAGGAGGATTCACAAAGAAGAGGTTTCCGAACTCAAAGCCCGTTTGAAAGAATTCACCGACGGCAAGGCAAAGGTCGATGATAGTGCATGTTCAAATGGCTCTCCCCTAAAAAGCCATAAAGGTGCCGCCGACAACTGAATTTTCACTCCTCTCCTAGGAATGACCCAAACCGAAGCATTCAAAATTTTAATGGCAAGCGTAAATGTCAAACCCTTAAAAGGGTACAAGCCCAAGAAGATACAAAAGAACCATGCACATGGTAAATGGTGAAACCACCACAAGCATAGTGGCCATACTACCGAGGGGTACTTCTTTCTCCGAAGTGTCATCCAAGATTTGATTGATAATGGTGAATTTACCGTGGGTGAAGAGTAACCGTTAGAGTCTCACAAGATGCACAAACTCATCAAGGAACAGGTATTTGTGAAGCAAGGAATGACTTGGGTTTGAAATGGGGAGAACTAAAACAACAAAGACGATGACAACAATCTCCGTTTCTCTTTCTCTACCTAGTTTTTTAAAAAAAGTCAAAACTCCTCTTAAGTGTGCATTAAGTTTTCTTTCGTCTTGTTTATGTAAAAATTCGAGTCTTGTCATAAAATAAAAGTTGTTCTTGTCCCCATACACTATTCCAAGTTGTTCAATTTAATTCTTGACAAAATGATGAAAAGATGTCTAAGCGAGTTTTGGAATGAAGGCCATCACTTGAACGCCTAGGGCTAAACATGAAGAAGACAAAGTCAAGGCATCAAACGACGAAGAAAAGTGGAGCAAAAACCATTTAGATATCTCATTTTGCAAAGGGAAAAAAAAAAGGCGCTAGGTTGACTCTTCAAAACAACCTAGGCGAAAGTTAGAGCACAAAAAAAAAATAAAAAAACTAAAAATCCCCCTCATTCAAAGAAGTTCACAACAACATCATCATTCCATCCACAAACGAAGGACGAAGCAAAATCAACAACCATCATGACGAAAGGAGCATCCACAAGAACTATGGTGACCTGAGCTTCTACACTGGAGGAACGTAGGCAACCTTCGGGTCCGGTCTCATGCAAGAAAGAAGATATGTTTATCCCTAGTGCGTTATGGTGATTGACCTTCCTCTCGAACTTATCATGGCATCTTTATATGATTCATTTTCTAATGAATTAATCACCTCAAGATTGAATAACTTTCTTAGAATCAGGATCGCTTTGCGTTCCTTATCGAGTCTAGGGGCTTCTTATCTTTCAGCGATACTCCCAGTTTCTCTCAATCAAATTGGGGCTTTCCTTATCTTCTCTATTAATGACTTACCTTCGTGACTCATTCAAAAAAATATATAAATACATGAAGTCAATACTAGGGGCTACTTCCCTAGTCAAGTCAATGTCACTCATCATTAGTGACAAAAGGTCTCCACCGCAAAATCACATGTCTTATCTCCTCTGCTAGAGTCCATGCACATTTTGTAATGACCCCAAAACCCGTCCCTATTTATTTTATATTTTGGGGATTTTAATTTGAACTTATATGTGCATTTTATGTGTTGCATCATATTTTATGACTTGCACATATAGTTTGATTAATTGTGTTATTTACTTAGTTAGTAGTAATAATGGTTAAGGGAGTTAAATGATTAAGTTGAAACCTTAGGGTCCTTATTGAAAATATAAGTTCAGGGGTTTAAGTGTTAAAAATGAAACTAGAGTGACCAAAGTATATTTTTGGGGTAAAAAATCTTTTATAACATGCTTATCTTCTCTACTTTTCATTCTCTAGGAAATTCACACAGCACACTTCTCTCTCTGTGTCAACGAAGAAAAGGGTAAGTTCATTTCATTTTGATTTTATTTCTTTTTAATTACTACTCCGTTTTAAAAACTAATTATATAAAAATGATCAGGGCGTTGAGTAGGTCATTTCTACCCGAACAAAACATATTTCTGCGATACTTTTTCCCGAAATAGGTAAGTTACTAATTCCCCTTTAAATGTTAAAATGGTCATATATGTTATACTTGATACTTGTGATTATTATTTTGTGATTTGGATAATTTTTGTGATACTTGTAATTTTGGGACAAAGGGAGTATTTGGGAAAGTTGGTTTTGAAATGGTAAGGGAAGTATAAGTGTGTTTCCTGGGTTCCTTTGGTTAAGGTTTATGTAAGAGGTAAGGTGTGTGTTACTACTTTTGGGACGGAAGGAGTAGGTAAAGAACCAGGTTCAGTTTTGGCCCAAATTGGCTACCGAGCGCCCGCCTGGTGGGCATCGAGCGCCCGCCCGCTAGCCTTTGGAGCGCCCGCGCGCGCATGAGTGGAGCGCCCGCTTACCTTTTGTTTCATGAAAAAATTCCCTGTTGACCTGGAGCGCCCGCTTGGTACTTTCTGAGCGCCCGCCTGGTCTGCCGAGCGCCCGCCCGTTCTTTAGTGAGCGCCCGCTCGCCCCTTATTTAAGAATTTCCCCTTTTGTTTGATTAAGACTAGGATGTATTCTTGGTCTAGGTTTTGGGTACCATTCTAGTTAACTTAAATGGTCATTGTGGAACACTCTAGTGTTTGAAATTGGTTCCTTTGTGAACAAATGTGTTGTGGAATTTGACTAAAAGTTAATTAGATATTGTTGAACATCTTTTGATGTGTTTTGGATTGGTTCATCTTTGTGATGAGTTTTGTGTGGTTTCCTACTTTGGAATCATGCCCCGGTTGTTGTTTAAGCAAGTATTTATTACTATGCTCGTGTTAAAGTTCAGCTGGTACTTCTTGTTGTGGAGTCGGGCAGTGGTAGGGATTATAATGGCACACGAGCCAAGTTCATTGTAAGGCTTCTACCATTGGTTTCCCATTTTTAACCCCCTTCCTTGGGCCACGGATTGGGTTTGGGCTAGCTCTCCTTTGTGTGAGTTTAGTCACTGTTTGGGTTATGACTTTGTGTCATTTTCCCCTATTGTTGTTGTTGTTGTTATTGTTTGGTTCCGGAACCGGTTTCAGCCCTTTGGTGCAGCTCAGTTGATACCTCTCAGATGGTTATATGTTTGATTCGAGAACCTTGGCTCAGTATCCACGTATGAGTGTTTATTTCCGCCTTATGTGTGGTATGATGAGTTGGCTTTGCCTCTCATGTTATGTGCTAAATGAATGTTTATTGACATTGTTCAATTATGAGTATCATTTCAGCATGTAACGTAGTTGCATTTTAGTAGCTTACTGAGATTTATTCTCACCCCGTTCCTTTCAGTGTTGTTTTCCTTAGATAAAGGCGAGTGTTGGTCCCAAAGACACAACAGGGGTATGAAAAGAGGTTAGAGGGGGGGGGGCTGTCGCGACCCCGGACCCCGCGGGCCCCGGGACCGCGATCTGGACGTCGACTCTAAAACCAAAACTCAGAAATACTGAATTTAAAAATTTCATTTAACACCAAAAGGTGATCCAAAGTTTTCCAAACCAAAGTTTAATAAAACCAATTACAACTATCATAAACTCCCACGAGTTTATGCCCAACGAAATAGAAATATACAAATCTTAGTGACGTCATTGTTTGGTACAAATACCCCAAAATGGTTACACATTTACATAATGGAAACCAACCTATATCAACCTTCCCCAAAAGAACGGATCCACACTCGACGTCCTCTATCTCGTGATCAGCGAGACTAATCCTTAGCACCTGGGGGGGGGTTAAGGAAAACAAAGATAAAAGAAACGGGGTGAGATAAATCTCAATAAGTTACTAATGCAACTACATGACATGCTATGATGCAATAAGCAATAAACAATAAAAATATCACATAGCACATAGCATTTATCACATAACAGATAGCAGCGGAAATAAACACATAACAAAGGATATAGCCAAGGTTTTCCAAACCGGAACATCCAAATAAAGGATCGCTGCGCAGCTTCAATAATCAACCAATCAACATCTTCATAATGGCATGAAAGCCGAAGAGAAAACCCCGGTACCGGAACCAATAACCAAAGAAGTGTCACAAGGGACGGGAGACATGCCACAAAGTCATGCTCCAAGAAGCTAAAATGCACACGAAGGAGATAGCTCTTCTCACATCCAAGGCCAATCTGGAGGAGGGTAATAATGGGGCAAAACAATGGTCAACATCACAATGGACTTGGCCGTGCCATCATAATGTTTCGCATCGCCCAAACACACACAAAATACCAGCTGGGTTTTCCCGTAAAGGCTAAGTAATAAAATACTAGCACGATGAACAACAAAGGATTCCAAAGTAGGGAGTCAAGCCATTTAATCACCAAGAAGATGAAATGAACAAACAATACACAATAAAGGTGCTTCGAAGTCCAAAATAACAATCAATGAATTTCAAACACAAACTTGATCACAAAGGACCCAAATCTATCACTAGAGTGTACCACAATGTTCACTAAGGTCAACTAGAAGGACACTCAAGGCTTGGACCAAAATGCGTTCCTTAATCACACAAACTAACAAAGTGTAAAGTTTCAGGGGTTCTGTGCGGCCGCCCAAAGTGGGTTGTGCGGCCGCCCAAAAGGCCTCAAAACAAGAACAAAAGCCGTCAGAAAGATGCGCGGCCGCCCTGGAAGTTTTGTGCGGTCGCACAATATGCCGGAATTGCCAGAAATCGGGAAGAACAACTTGGGTTCTTCCATTTTCAACCCAAAACACATTTAACCAAAATCCTAACTTCCAACTCATGTCCTAATGTACCAAAACAATTTATAGGTCTAAAAGGACTCCCATAACGACATTACATCAACCAATAACAAGAATCAAACCCAACATTCCAAATCACCATTTTTTGATCAAAACCCAAAGTAAATTCCAAACAAATGCAAAACTCATCCAAACTTCACATGTAACACATCAAACAACATCTAAACATGATATGAACATTTTAGCATTAAAATGGGGGAAAAGTAACTTACTTGCAAATTCTCAAAGTTGATGGATTTCAAATCTTTTTGGCTTCCTACGATCCTATCGACGATCTAAACATGTTTCACGTTTTAAGAAATGAGAGAAGATGAGAGGAAGAAGGAGAAAATGAAGAGAGAAGAAATGGAGAAGAAGAACTCACCTTTTTGCCAATGAGAGAGGGAGAGAGTGCTGGGAAAAATGGGGTGGAGTATGGTAAGGGAGAAGGAGGTGCAGGGAGAGGGTAGGAGTAGGATTCAAAAACTTACACAAAGACCCCCTCCTCAAAACTACCCAACTCAACACTCCCCACTAACAACTAAGACCCAACAACACTACACTAACCCAAATGACCCAACTAAAATGCTAGGCATAATTATTATAACTCATAAATTGCACACATAATTATTTAAATAAATAATAATTTAAATAAATAAATAAGCAAATAATTAAATAAAAATCCTTTAATTACTAATAAAATAGAGCCTATACTTCGGGTCGTGACATTCACTCCCCCTTAAAGAAAATTCGACCCGAATTTTAACGAGACTCACCTTAAACAAAAAGCCACGTAAATTTCCTCTCGATCTCATCACGAAGCTCCCACGTCGACTCCTCGATATGATGATTCCTCCAAAGGACTCGAACCAACGCGATGCTCTTGCTCCTCAACTCTTGGACTTTAGAATCTAAGATCCGAACCGGTCGTTCCTCATAGCTCATATCGGGCTCAATATCCTCCGGTATCCTCGGTAACACGTGAGACGGATCATGAACATACTTCCGAAGCATAGAAACGTGGAAAACGTTGTGCAACCGGTCCAAAGATGACGGCAACGCAAGACGATACGCAAGAAGTCCAACTTTTCCCAAAATCTCAAACGGGCCTATAAACCTCGGAGCCAACTTGCCTTTCTTCCCAAATCTACGAATACCCACCTTTGGAGATACCTTCAAGAATACCAAATCACCAATCTGAAAACTAAGATCTTGCCTTCGGTTGTCTGCGTAGCTCTTATGTCGACTCTGGGCTGTCTTCAATCTATCCCGGATAACTCTAACTTTCTCAACCGAATCCCGAAGCAAATCAATACCCAAAACTTTCGTTTCACCGACCTCATCCCAACAAATAGGCGATCTACACTTTCTTCCATACAAGGCCTCAAACGGTGCCATCTCGATACTAGCCTGATAACTGTTGTTGTAGGAGAATTCCACTAACGGTAGATGCGAATCCCAAGAATCAGAAAAGTCTATCGAACAAGCTCGCAACATATCCTCAAGAATCTGAATAGTCCTCTCGGATTGACCGTCTGTCTGAGGATGAAAAGCTGTACTGAATCGCAAATCTGTACCCAAAGCTTCCTGAAACGCCTTCCAGAATCTAGAAGTGAACCTCGGGTCTCGATCTGACACAATACTAACCGGAACTCCATGCAATCTAACAATCTCATCGATATAAAGGGTCGCAAGCTTCTCCATCGAATATCTGATATCAATAGGCAAGAAATGGGCGCTCTTGGTCAATCTATCCACTATCACCCAAACACTGTCAAACTTTCTTCGGGTACGAGGCAGTCCCGTAACGAAATCCATAGTCACATGCTCCCATTTCCACTCGGGAATCTCTAACGGCTGAAGCAATCCCGCGGGTCTCTGATGCTCGGCTTTGACCTGCTGACAAGTTAAACACTTTGAAACATACTCCGCTATTTCCCTTTTCATATTAATCCACCAAAACTGTTGCTTCAAATCCTGATACATCTTCGTATTACCCGGATGAATAGTATACCTCGATTTGTGACCCTCATCTAAAACTTGCCTCTTTATTCCACCAACATCGGGTACGCACAAACGACCACGGAAAGTCAAAACTCCACTCGAGCTCAATGAAAAATCCTCGAAATTCCTTTCCTTCAATTTACCCATTATCTTCACCAACTCGGGATCGTCTTTCTGAGTTTCCTTTATCCTCTGAATTAGGGTCGGAGACACCTTAAGATTCGCAAAAATAGCCCCATGTCTCGATTCACGAGGAGACCAATCTCGAACATCCTCAAGCATTTTCCATTCTCGAACCATCATCGAAGCCACATAAGACTTTCTACTAATCGCATCGGCTACTACATTCGCCTTCCCCGGATGATAAGAAATCGTACAATCGTAATCCTTCAACAATTCCATCCATCGACGCTGTCGGTTGTTCAACTCTTTCTGGGAGAAAAGGTACTTCAAACTCTTGTGATCCGTAAAAATCTCAAACTTCGCTCCATAAAGATAGTGCTTCCATTTGTGCAACGCAAAGACAATAGCTGCTAACTCCATATCATGAGTCGGGTAATTCTGTTCACTCGGGGTCAACTTCCTCGAAGCATAAGCAATTACTTTCCCATTCTGCATCAACACACAACCCAAACCCTCTTTCGAAGCATCACTATAAATTACCAACCCATCGCTCCCATTAGGCAAAGTCAAAATCGGTGCGGTAGTTAACCTCTTCTTCAATTCCTTGAAACTCTTGTCACATTTCTCGGTCCACACAAACGGAACATTCTTTCGGGTTAACTGAGTCATCGGAGTAGCAATCCTCGAAAATCCCTCAATAAACCTTCTGTAATAACCGGCTAAACCCAAAAAGCTACGAATCTCGGTCACTGACTCGGGTCTCTTCCAATCCACTATGGCCTCAATTTTCGACGGATCCACCGAAATCCCATCTTTAGAAATCACATGACCCAGAAATGACACCTTCTCGAGCCAAAATTCGCATTTACTGAACTTCGCAAATAATTTCTCCCTCGCAAGAACGGATAAAACTGTCCTCAAATGCTGCTCGTGCTCCTCTCGAGATTTCGAATAAACAAGAATGTCGTCGATGAAAACCACCACGAACGAATCAAGATAAGGATGGAAAATTCGGTTCATCAAATCCATAAACACGGCCGGCGCGTTCGTCAACCCAAACGGCATAACCAAGAACTCGTAATGACCATAACGAGTGCGAAAAGCAGTCTTCGGAATATCCTCCGATCGAACCTTCAACTGATGGTACCCACTCCTCAGATCAAGCTTAGAGAAAACCACGGACCCTTGAAGCTGATCAAATAAATCATCGATATGCGGTAGAGGATACTTGTTCTTCACCGTAACCTGATTCAACTTCCGGTAATCTATACACAACCTCAAGGAACCATCTTTCTTCCGCACGAACAAAACCGGCGCTCCCACGGGGAAACACTAGGGCGGATAAACCCTCGATCAAGCAACTCTTGCAACTGAACCTTCAATTCTTTCAACTCGGCGGGAGCTAAACTATAAGGCGCTTTCGAAATCGGAGCCGTACCCGGCAAAAGATCTATACAAAACTCTATCTCACGATCGGGAGGCATCTCATACTCGGTAGAGAAAACATCGGGAAATTCCCGAACTACCCGAACACTATCAAAACTAGGGGATTCTTTCCTAGTATCAAGAACACTAGCCAAATACCCCTCGCAACCACTATGCAATAACTTTCTCGCTTTCAAATAAGAAATTAAGCGAACCTTTCTACTCAGAGGACTAGCCTCAAACACAAGCTTAGGCACATCGGGAATAGAAAAAGTAACAGTTTTCTTACGGCAATCAACGGACGCATGAAACTTGCTCAACCAATCCATACCCAAAATGACATCAAAGTCTTGGATAGGAAGAACCACCAAATCCGCACAAAGGACTCGACCACAAATAACCACATCACAAGCACGAAAGACTCGATCAGAAATCAAGCATTCTCCTATAGGGGTCGACACCTCTAGCACGTACGGTAAAGACTCGAATGCAGCATTTAACATAGAAGCAAATTGCACAGAAATGTATGAATGAGATGATCCTGGATCTACTAACGCTCGCGCGCTCACATTAGACACAGAAACAATACCTCCAATAACGGATGGATCATCGGTAGCTTGTTGTTGATTCATGGCATAAACCTTCCCCTGAACTTTGGGCTTCCCGGTGACATCCCTTTTCTGACCTTGAGTATTACCAACTCCTGACCCGGATGCTTGTCCTCTACCTCTCGGGCAATCTTTTACAAAGTGACCCATTTGACCACAATTTGTGCACCTTCCTTGCTTCTTCCAACAACGGTCTTCAGAATGACCTTCCTTTTGACAATACGAACAAAGTCTCCTAATTTGGCTCCATTGGTTCCCGGAAGTGGTACCCGGGTTCCTTGGGTTTTGTTGCCCCCGGGACTGAGATTGTCCCCCAAAGTTACCTCGGTTTTCGATCCTTGGTTGTGACTTGCTCTGCGCTCCTTGCTTACTCGGATTGGCCACCTCGGTCTTCCTCTTATGTTCCCCGATATCTTGCTCTATCAAATAGGCTCGGTCCACCGCATCTTGGAAAGTCACTATCCGTTGAGCAATTAGTTGAGTACGGATGGAGGTCTTCAATCCCCGAATAAACCTCATAGCCTTTTGTTCCTCGGTCCTCACCAAATAGTCGCAATACCGGGCTAATTCTATGAACTTAGCCGAGTATTGTGCTATAGACAACACACCTTGCTCCAAGTTGAGTAGCTCGATCTCCTTGCGATTCTGATCAACAACCGGAATAAAATGCTCTCTGAACTTACGCACGAACAACTCCCACGCATACACTGTGTGAGTATCATCCCAAGTAGCTTTAACGCCCTTCCACCAATGCTCGGCGGCTCCCACAAGCTTGTAAGCCGCAAACCGGACCTTGTCCTCCTCCGAACACCCAAACACATCGTAAATCTTCTCCATAGACTCAATCCATAACTCAGCTTTCCGAACATCGGGTTCCCCATTGAATTCAACCGGTTTAAGTTTCATGAATTGCTCCAAACCATAACGGGGTGGTGCTTGCTCTAACCTCGGACCTTGATCATGTATGGCCTTCATGGCCGCCTCAAACATGCCTTGAAACATGGCACGGGCTTCATCCCTTGTATCATTCTGATTCTGTGCCCCACTAGCACCTCCTCTGTTTCTTCTTCCAGACATTGCGAGTAATTACCTGCATAAAACATCAACCATTAATCACTCCGCACACCACTACCCACCTAGGTCATACTAATCCGCCTAGACTTATACATAGAGCTAATGCCATAGCTCTGATACCAACTGTCGCGACCCCGGACCCCGCGGGCCCCGGGACCGCGATCTGGACGTCGACTCTAAAACCAAAACTCAGAAATACTGAATTTAAAAATTTCATTTAACACCAAAAGGTGATCCAAAGTTTTCCAAACCAAAGTTTAATAAAACCAATTACAACTATCATAAACTCCCACGAGTTTATGCCCAACGAAATAGAAATATACAAATCTTAGTGACGTCATTGTTTGGTACAAATACCCCAAAATGGTTACACATTTACATAATGGAAACCAACCTATATCAACCTTCCCCAAAAGAACGGATCCACACTCGACGTCCTCTATCTCGTGATCAGCGAGACTAATCCTTAGCACCTGGGGGGGGGTTAAGGAAAACAAAGATAAAAGAAACGGGGTGAGATAAATCTCAATAAGTTACTAATGCAACTACATGACATGCTATGATGCAATAAGCAATAAACAATAAAAATATCACATAGCACATAGCATTTATCACATAACAGATAGCAGCGGAAATAAACACATAACAAAGGATATAGCCAAGGTTTTCCAAACCGGAACATCCAAATAAAGGATCGCTGCGCAGCTTCAATAATCAACCAATCAACATCTTCATAATGGCATGAAAGCCGAAGAGAAAACCCCGGTACCGGAACCAATAACCAAAGAAGTGTCACAAGGGACGGGAGACATGCCACAAAGTCATGCTCCAAGAAGCTAAAATGCACACGAAGGAGATAGCTCTTCTCACATCCAAGGCCAATCTGGAGGAGGGTAATAATGGGGCAAAACAATGGTCAACATCACAATGGACTTGGCCGTGCCATCATAATGTTTCGCATCGCCCAAACACACACAAAATACCAGCTGGGTTTTCCCGTAAAGGCTAAGTAATAAAATACTAGCACGATGAACAACAAAGGATTCCAAAGTAGGGAATCAAGCCATTTAATCACCAAGAAGATGAAATGAACAAACAATACACAATAAAGGTGCTTCGAAGTCCAAAATAACAATCAATGAATTTCAAACACAAACTTGATCACAAAGGACCCAATCTATCACTAGAGTGTACCACAATGTTCACTAAGGTCAACTAGAAGGACACTCAAGGCTTGGACCAAAATGCGTTCCTTAATCACACAAACTAACAAAGTGTAAAGTTTCAGGGGTTCTGTGCGGCCGCCCAAAGTGGGTTGTGCGGCCGCCCAAAAGGCCTCAAAACAAGAACAAAAGCCTTCAGAAAGATGCGCGGCCGCCCAGGAAGTTTTGTGCGGTCGCACAATATGCCGGAATTGCCAGAAATCGGGAAAAACAACTTGGGTTCTTCCATTTTCAACCCAAAACACATTTAACCAAAATCCTAACTTCCAACTCATGTCCTAATGTACCAAAACAATTTATAGGTCTAAAAGGACTCCCATAACGACATTACATCAACCAATAACAAGAATCAAACCCAACATTCCAAATCACCATTTTTTGATCAAAAACCCAAAGTAAATTCCAAACAAATGCAAAACTCATCCAAACTTCACATGTAACACATCAAACAACATCTAAACATGATATGAACATTTTAGCATTAAAATGGGGGAAAAGTAACTTACTTGCAAATTCTCAAAGTTGATGGATTTCAAATCTTTTTGGCTTCCTACGATCCTATCGACGATCTAAACATGTTTCACGTTTTAAGAAATGAGAGAAGATGAGAGGAAGAAGGAGAAAATGAAGAGAGAAGAAATGGAGAAGAAGAACTCACCTTTTTGCCAATGAGAGAGGGAGAGAGTGCTGGGAAAAATGGGGTGGAGTATGGTAAGGGAGAAGGAGGTGTAGGGAGAGGGTAGGAGTAGGATTCAAAAACTTACACAAAGACCCCCTCCTCAAAACTACCCAACTCAACACTCCCCACTAACAACTAAGACCCAACAACACTACACTAACCCAAATGACCCAACTAAAATGCTAGGCATAATTATTATAACTCATAAATTGCACACATAATAATTTAAATAAATAATAATTTAAATAAATAAATAAGCAAATAATTAAATAAAAATCCTTTAATTACTAATAAAATAGAGCCTATACTTCGGGTCGTGACAGGGGGGGTGAATAGCCTATTTAAAATTGTCAACCCTTTTTCAAAATTCAACCTTATGCTCACTTTAGAATTTATGGTCAAGTAAAAACCACTAGTTCAAAGTAAAATGCACAGCGGAAGTTTTCGATAAAAACGAGGCAGAGTTGGTTTTGAAGTTAAAACGATTAGATTAGCAGATAGTGCGGTCAGCAATATTGCGGTCGCCAAAGATAGAGTGAACTGAAAGGTTCAATCTGCGGTAAGCAAGGCTTGCGGTCGGTAATATTGCGGTCGGCAATATGCGGTCGGCAAAGTGAACAGACAAGGTAGATTGAAAATGAAAGTTTGTGTCTGAGAGTTTTGGCAAAAGTTAAGTAGTCAGAAGTAGTAACTAAAGCAATTGGTAAGCAACAAACACAATTCACAGAAGTTTGAATATCTGTAAAGATCAACACACTAAATGACAAACAAAATTAATATGAACAATAAAACAATTGCAGAAGGTAAATTTGCAGAAATAAATGACACAATGATTTGGAAAGGTTCGATCTGTTAAAAGATCTATGTCCTTTACCAAGATGGTCAGTCTTGGATTTTGAATGGAAGATATATTGATTCTTCTTGAGTACAAATTACAAAGATGAAGTATTGAATCAACACCTACTTTCTATGAAGAAAAAATCCTAGACTAAGACCTGTGTATCCCTAATGATGCAATCTATGTGATTGATCAATCAGGGTGTGTGTGTGTAAGAATCAATAGCTCTATTTAATCTATATGATTGAGAGCCTAATGAATCTTTAAGTGTTGCTGGGCTTGAGATTTGATTTGCTTGAAGGTTGCTGGGGATCTTTGAAGATTTGAAGGCGAAGTCTTGAAGATTCAAATGATTCTGGAAATCTTGAGTATGATCTTCAATCACCAAGAATTTTGACAGCAATTTCTCTCTTTGAATCTCATCACTCTTTAATGAAGAGTTCAAGGTCTATTTATAGCCTTGGGTTGAGAAATAGCTGTTGGAAGATGATGAGCTGGAGCATTCTGATTGGAGCTCATATCTTTGTCTTGTAGTTGCAGAAGTTAGTGGTCAAGATGTACTATCTTGTACCAGATTTAATGACCAAATTCAAATTTGAATTTTGCAACGTTGAAGACCAACTTGTCTTTTCCTTTGTGCGGCAAGCAAGGCTTGCGGCAGCCTTCTTGCGGTCGGCAAAGGTGTCTGCGGTAGGCATGGTGCGGTCGCCTATATGCGGTCACCATGTGGTCGCTAAATTTCTTCAGCAGCCAAGTTAAGGTAGGCAGACTTGAGGTAGGCAGACTTAGCCAAATTCACCATATCTTCAGTAGCAGCATTTCTTCAGAATTTGAGGGGCTGATCTTCTAAGCCTAACTAAACTATAAATGGACTTAACTAATGAAGTTGTAAAACTTCTTACAATAAAACCTAAAGTCCATAAAAGATAAAATAAGGTTATGGGATCAATCAAATCTAGGTAATAGGAGTGTTTTATAATGTGCATACCCAACAATCTCCCCCTATTTGATTGAGACCATTACCTACTATAACAAAGACTAAATTCATTGTACTTGGTAATAACATGTTTCAAGAAATTAATTTTATTAAGTTCATGCCCCAAGTCAATGCACACATAGTAAGTCAATGTTATAGATTTCTATATTCCAAAAAAAAAGATAAAATAAAGTCTAAACCTAGGAAATAGAAATAATTTTGATGCAAATCAAAAAGATAAAATAAGTGAGGGATATGAGTAGCATCAAACACAAACGTAACTGGTACTCTAGATCATTAAAGCATTGAAGCATGAGAGTACAAAACAAAAGAGATAATAATAGTTGTGTTACAAACCCAAATAAAGTTAAGACAGAAAAGTAAAATTGTTCAAGGCATCCAGCCTAACAAAACAGAATAAAATGATAATCAAGTGCGGTCAACAAAGACGGTAGGACAAGTGGTCAGACGATGCGGTCGGGTTAACGGTCGAGCACAGCGGTCACTTTTACATATCCAGACCGGGAATCTTGACTTCATCTTCAAAATCAAGAATAATGGGGCAAGTGAATGCGTTGGCCAGCATATAGTCAAAACTATTCACGGTAGAGAAATCAATGCTATTGCCTTCATCATTTTCAGCTTGTGAGTGAACATTACCGTGACCAGCATCAGCAATTTGAATGGAACCTTCTGTGACTGCACTCCCAACAGACTTCTGAACTGATTCTTCTAAGGTCTCCAATTTCTTTTCAACGACTTGAAATGAACCAACAACAGTGTTTGTCAGTTCCTCAATTCTGGTTCCTTGATAATCAAGCGGGGTTTTCAAAGTGGTAAAAGCAGCCTTGATTGCTTCAAGCTTCTTTGCTTGATTTTCAGTAAGAGCTTTAAGAGAGGCCTTGATGGAAATATCCACTTCCTTTTCCATGCTGAACTTGATCTTTTTCAGCTCATGGACCAAATCAACTTTCACAATATCCAATTGCTTGTGAATTTCAATGGAGGCCTCTACAACCTCACGTGAAAGCCCACGGTTAAGAGCGTTGGTTTGAATGGTCAGAGCCTCCTTCAAGAGTCGAGGGGTAACCAAGAAATCAGTGGACAGTGCGGTTGATGTAGATGCGGTCGGAGTGGCTTGTGCGGCAGGTTGAACGGCAGCAGAACTTGAACTTGTATTTCCATGAACAATATCTTTCACAGTCTTTGTTATGGCTACTGTCTCCCCCTTAATGGTATCAATCATTTTGGAGGGTAGAGAGCAAAGCTCAAGTTTCAAATCAGCCTGAGAAGATTTAAGATCAATGACCTCAGCGGTTAACTGAGCAATAGCTGTCTGGTTGTCAGATTGGAGTTTGGTCAATGCTTGGACAGCGGTAAGGAGTGCGGCAACTTGCCCTGCGGTTGCTGGGACATCATCATTTTTGTCCGGAGAAGGAGGAGTTGGTACCTGAACACAAGTTGGAGAGGTAATAGGAGTGCGGTCGGTATTGTCGATCATGGTAACTTCTTGAGCGGCAACCTCTGTGCGGTCGAAGTTAGGACTATCAATATTAACGTCCTTATCTTTGTCATCACTATCTCCTTATTTGCTACCAACATCATCCACTCGCTTGTCCTCACCACCATCATTATCATCATCATCATTTCCATCAGCTTCACTATCAGAACCACTTGACTTCTCATCATCAGTCTTCTCACTATCAGATTCATCCCTGAGAGAGTAAACTTGTTTTGCAACATTCTTCAAAGTAGGAGCAACATCAACTACTTCTTCTGTGTTAAGAGGAGGATAACCAGTAGGAGTAAACACTGGAGATGCGGCAACCTTGGCTTTCTTGGCAACCTTGACCGGACTTAGAGAATGAATTCTCTTTTTCTCCCCCTGAGAAAATGCGGTCGAAGGGATTTTGGAAGATTTGACAGATGGTGCGGCAAGTGACTTTAATTGTGTGGTCGACTTGCGAGGAGGTGAAATGGAATGGGTTGTTTTAGCGGTCGGTTCCTTGATCTTGATTCCAATGGCGGCAGAGGACTTTTTGCTTGGAGGGTCAACGGCAATCCCTTTGCCTTTACCTTTGACTGGAGTGGCAGGAAGATACTCTTCTTCATCGTCATCTTCATCACTAGCTGCAGGCATTGGTTGCCGATGTTTAGAAGGGGACTCATATGGCTCACGAGGATCCTTAGCAAGATAGATCTTATAGAGACGATTTCCAAATCGAAAACGGAAATTGGTTTTCATGGTAGAGACGGTAAAGAGCTTGTTCTTGGAAATGGAAAGAAGAAGTTCGCGATTCTTTGCCATGATTTTGCGAATATCCTTAATGTGAGTCATGAGAAAAGTAATGAATCTGCTGTGAGTGCAGTACTTGATAGTTCCCTTGTCCTTTGCTTTATAGTAAGCAATGATGTTTTCTTTCAGGGCATCATAGATGACCTGACACCAGTCTATGTCTTTACACAAATAAATTGCGGCAGACAAAGTCCATTGGGAGGTATTGAAGTTTGCTTGGTTACCTGTCTTGCAATGAATAGAGTGACCAACTAGGTGACCGATATGGTACATGACCTCATCAAATTCCTTACGAGGAACTTTGGTGACATGAGTATGACCAACCAAGCGCTTTGCAAGAGCCTTCAATTCATCATCAGCCACGATCGTGGCATAAACAACACCAGGAGTCTTTTTAATCCCCAGAACCTCTCCAATATTAACCACATCTAAGGTCATCTCATGACCTTCAATTTCGGCATGAATAAACTTCACTATCTTACCGTGCTTGGAGCGACTGGTCTCTTCAGTAGCGGTCGCAAAGAACTGATAGACCAAAGCTGGTGCATGAAAGTTTTGGTCAAAGGTAAAGAATGGTAGAAGCCCTGTCTTCTCGAATCGCTTGATGAGATTTTTGCCTATAGCATCCTCTTTTAAATCTTCAAGGTCCATTAGAAGACCAGGTAGGAAATGCTTGTAATCCTGAAATACAAATTAGAAGTGAGGAAAACAAGATACATATATGCGGTCACTTCCTTGATGGTGCGGTAAGTGATAACGACCGTTAGAAAAAGAGGGACTTGAGGTAAGTAAACTATTGCGGTAAGATACAAATCACGGCAAGAAAATCAATAAACAAGGAACATGCGGCAAGCAAATCATACGGTCAACAATGCGGTAAGTGTAATTCATGCGGTCAACATTCTTGGGAAAGTTTTCAAAAACAATGAAACTTGAAAGAAATCTAACTAAGAGGATCAAAACACACACAAATACTCTTTAGTGTGTGTGCTCTAGCAAAATGGATCAAAAAGTGAAAAGTTCAAGAACACCAAGAACATCACTAAGAACACGATGAAGATACTGTAGCGGAAACTCAGATTCACGCAAATCAAGCCTAAAATTCGAAAAAAATGTGTGTATAGCATCGAAAAGTCCGATCAACTCCGAAAATGACATCAATTTCAAGAAATTATTATCCAAAGAACAAGAAATCGAAGAGAGATAGAAAAGGGGGGGGCGAAAAACGAGAAAACCTATTTGGGTGAAACACTTCAAAATCAACAAAAAATCATGTTAAAAAACGACATAGATATGCATAAAATGACATTGTATCATCAATCAATCAACTTATGAGCATAAGAATCGTCAATATACCAAGAAGAATTTCGAGAATATAAAAAGGTTTATAAAAACCCAACAAAAGTAATAGGAATTCGAAAATCATCAAATAAACATAGATTTAGGGTCGGAAATCATACCATTCTTGATATTTGAGGAAGAGGAATTAGAGAGGATGATTTCTTGAGTGATTTATCCTTTGAAGTCATGAATTTTATAGAGAAATTTGAAGAGAGTCGGACAAGAAATCGCAGAGGAGAGAGAAAGTTTTAGAGAGAGAGTGAGAGTATAGAGAGTGGAGCAGAAAGAGTGGGAAGTAGGATGGTGGAGGGGAGTATATGGGCGGTTATGGGAAGTGGAGAGGTGGGAAAGTGGGGCGATAACTCTGCAAATCTTATTTGACAGAAAAGAGTCCTTTCGTCTCCAATTGAGAACCAATGACGGCGGAGTAATAATATATTAATGATTTAAATTAAATAAAAGCGAGAGAAAAATGAAAATTACCTTGATACCCTTAATACCCTTGAAGTCAAATCATCACAACTCTTAAATATCTCTAAGGTTAGAATACTTACCTGGAGTCCAATTGTGCGGTAAGTGAAAATAGAGATGAGAGACCTTAATAGTGCGGTAAGTGAAAATAGAGATGAGACACCTAGACCTTGACTCTCACACATGTGCAAACATGTAGAATAATTTCACTACATACCCTATAAACCCGGGTCCCAATCAGAGGACGGATGTCGGTCAGCACCCCCATGCTAACGAATGGCCCATGCCGGTCTCTCCAAAGATGGTGTACCCACTCCGTGACACGCTCCTAGACTGTGTTCATGGGGAGCCTTAGCCGTAAGACCTGAATCAACCTCATGCATACATAATAGTCAATACAACACTCCTCGAGACCGATCGGTTCGATTCTTAGGGTTGTTTTAATCTTTACCCAAGATAACGCATTTCCTACAATCTATAATACCCCCTTCATGAATTCTTGACGATTGTCCCTTCGGTATAAATTGTTAGGCAAAGGGTTGAATATATGAGAACTTTTCTACGAGGATTCGAGTCTAGTCTCTCTCACTGTCAAAACCCCGCGTTTGACAATGTCCCTTTCGGTTGTCCCTTACAAGAACTCATAAGGTCTGATTGCATTAAAAGCGTTGTCTAACAAAGTGAAAAACAACTACGGAATCACTTAGGTTTGGTTAATTTGAATGGTGGATTCCGATGAGAATATGGGACCTTTGACCAAATTGTCCGTTTGGGAGAGTGCAATACAGGTGAAAAACAAGGGGCTCATATTCTAGGGTGACAGAATCCACTGTTCCAGGACGAACTAGGTAGTAACCATCAAATTAAAATGGATTAAATTATGTCCGACCAATAGGATTTAAAACCTGTTTTCTGACTGGCAGGCTGGATGCCTCGTACGAGACATCCATGTCTCGTATGAGATATCCTCCTTTTCTGTGTTTAAGCCCGTGTTTGGTCAACCTAATATCATAAAACTGACTCATTGGGACCCCAGACTAGATATGACACAATCTCTGAACTCTAGGTCCATCCGATCAGCAAGGTAGCTCCATACTCCCAACACAATGTCAAGCACCAAGTTTACTCAAGAACTTAGCGACCTCAAAGCTCGACTAGAAGGAGACGTGGGTCAACTCTCTGAGGTATACGCGATGGTCTTGTACGCACGCTCAAGAGGAAAATTGAAGAAGAATTCATGACTCGACTACGGACACAAAAAGAATTCTTCGGCAGAGAAATCAAATTTCTCCAAAATCAATTGCTAGCCCGAGAAGAGGAAGTAGGCGCATTCCGAAAAGACCTAGTCATGCAAGAAGAATACTACGAGAAGAAGATTGATACGCTCCAAGCATGCCTACAAGCTCAAACAGAATGTTACAAAATGGAAGTTGAATCCAGAGCTAAGGCAAAGCCAAGGACCTACCACAAGTATGAAGGCATCACTCAAAGAAAAATGTTTGACATACCCGTGGAAGCCTGTAAAGTCACTTCGAGAAAGCCTCCTACTACTCCAAGGGAACTCCTCGCCAATCATGCTCATCATCTCTACTGCAAGTTCCACCAATTTAGTGGTCATGACACCAATACTTGCAACCACCTCAAAGATGTGATTTAAGATCTCATAGACTCTAAACAGTTAGGGGTTCCTAATGTAGTGACAAACCTTCTCCCAACTGCAGGAGGAGGGGTCAATGTAATAGAGATAGCTAGTGAGAAAGAGGAGACTACTCGCCTAGTCCCAAATTTGGCAGAGCACTCCAAAGTTTGATAATGAAATTTCTTTCTGCTATATGTTTTCTTGGGATCAAACACTAAGTAAGAACATTGATAACTTCGCACACAAAAGGGAAAACTTGTCATATTTCATGTTCCCCGAACCGTGGATTGACCATAGGGGGAAGCGCCAACCGGTTTGAAATCTTCAATGACTGTGATCCGTACTCAGAACCGATGCATTTCTCGTGGCTACCTCGAGAATTAGGGGTACCAAGGCCGAAGCATGCAGTGAGTGGAAGTTTTGTTGGGAGAAGACCTACTGCGCCAATTTCTCACCTTGCAAGCTAGAGGACACTCAGATCAATGCATAGACAAGGGGGACGCTCTGGAACAAGAGTACACCAAGCTCATCAAGAAAAGTGACGAGCTTGTATAGAAACTGGTATACCACTGGGGGACCCATAGCAAGCGAAGAAGACTTCCTGATCAGGAGTTAGGATGCACTCCCATCCCATAGGGGAGAAAAATTGTAACCCTCACTTTAGAATCAGATACCGCTACTGATGAGCTCACCCAAGAGGACTTGGATGCCATCGCGGAACATGTATTCCCTTCCTTTCTTAATGAAAAAATAGATCTTTCCGAGTATCCTGAGATTGCAAGCGTCTTAAATGATGAATTAACTAATAACTCTAACGAATTAGATAATAATGAGTCATATGACGAGATAGACCAAGAAAATGAACAAATCTAAAAGAAATTAATAAGAAAGTAAGTCATCATGGCGGAAATGGTCCTATTGATGCCGAAAAAATGCAAACAGTTAAACTGGGGACAGATGATGATCCGAAAGAGACCAAGATTGGCAGTTTCTTCAAGGGAAGACCGACAAGCCCTCATAGCGCTTCTCTGAGAATTCGTAGACGTGTTCGCATGGTCCTACAAAGATATGTCGGGGCTATCCAATTCGATTGTTGAGCATAAGATACCACTGCTTCCCGATTCAAGGCCAGTCAAGTAGAAACTCAGCAGAATTAAACCCGAATGGTCGGTACATGTTAAACAAGAGATAGAGAAACTCTTAAGTGTCGGGTTCATCAAGGTGATAGAGTATCCAACCTGGTTGGTAAATACTGTCCAAGTCTCCAAAGCTAACGGAAAGGTCCATGTCTGTGTAGATTTCCGTGATCTTAACCGAGCTTCCCCGAAAGACGACTTTCCTCTTCTGAACATAGATATGCTTGTTGAAATACAGCAAAGTATGAAGTTCGTTCATTTGTAGACGGATTCGCCGGTACAACCAAATCCTCATGGCTAAGGAGGATCAGCACAAAACGGGTTTGCCAACCGTAGGGGATGTTCTGTTATACAGTCATGCCATTGGACTGAAAATTCCGGAGCGACTTACTAGAGAGCTATGACTGCGCTGTTCCCTGACATGATACATAAAGAAATAGAGGTGTACGTGGATGACATGATCATACACTCTAAAGGCTCCTTGGGAAGCACTTTGTGACCTCAAAAAGTTCTTCAGGTGAGACACTACAAGATGAGGCTTAATCCGGCCAAGTGCACATTTGGGGTAGTGAAAGGAAAGGTCTTTGGGTACCTGGTCACCGAGCGTGGTATAGAAGATGACCCCGCTAGATTAAATCTCTTGTTGACATGCCTCACCTAAGACGCAGAAAGAAGTCAAGGATTCATGGGTCGCCTCCAATACATCAGTCGTTTCATCAATCAACTCACGACAATGCGTGAACCCATTTTCAAACTCCTCAAGAAAAATGCATCCCTAGAATGGACCGAAGAGTTCAAGAACCCTTCAAAAAAGTCAAATAATATTTGGTCAACCCTCTGTATTGGTTCCACCACATAAAGAGAAGTCGTTGACCCTGTTCCTTACAGTCAATGACATTGCACTAGGGGCTATGCTAGCACAAGAGCAACCCGACTCGAAGAAAGAGAATGCCATATACTTGTCATCGTCGCTTTCAAGGGATTTGGAGATTGAACTACTCTGGATTAGAAAAGTCGTGTGCCGTACTGGTATGGGTGGCTGAGAGACTCAAACCGTACATGGAGGCGTTTCTATATAACTGAGTGCCCTAATGACCCCAATAAAATATATCTTCGAGAAATCACACGTCTCTTCTAGGATAGCCAAGTGGTACTTTATGCTCGGGGTATGATATCACTTACATCACACAGAAACCGTGAGAGGAAGAGTCTTTGCGGATCATTTAGCCTAATTTCCATGTGATGAAGCGAGGGGGGAAGACCCACTATTCCTGGATGAGGACATCATAGAAATAGCAGAAAATAAGTGGCAATTATTTTTCGATGGCGCCGCCAATAGACGAGGATACGGTATCGGCATGTACTAGTAGATCCCTCAGATTTCTACACTTCACTCGCAATCCGCTTTGACTTTGAGGCCACTAACAACATCACCGAGTATGAAGCTTGCATAGAGGGGATTGAAGCAGCTCTAGAAAGAAATGTGACCGAACTAGAAGTGTACGGAGATTCACAACTCATAATCTACAAGTCACTTAAAAAGTGGAAGATACAAGATCCTACACTTCAGAAATATAACGACCATATCCAAGAGTTGGTGAAACAGTTCAAAGAGGTCACTTGCTGCTACCTTCCTAGAGATAAGAACCACTTAGCAGACTCGCTAGCCATGCTAGCATCACTTGTGGAGATTTCTGAATGGACTGACGTCAAAACCTTCAGAGTCGCGAGACGAACGACCGCCGCATATTACTCGATCATAGACCTGCATGACTATAAAGATCCGTGTGATGTTGTTTCTGTGAATGCCTTGGATGATAAAACGTGGTATTACGACATATAGCATTTCCTCCTAGATAGAACATTCCCATCAGAAACATCACCTAAGACGAAGATAGCTCTTAAGCGATTCGCTACCCAATTCGTAATCATAGGTGATCGCCTCTACAAGAAACATCACAAGCAGTGTCTACTTTCTGCCGATGAGCATGAAGCCGTAGAAGTCATGGACCAAGTCCATCAAGGAGTCTGTGGAACCCACATGAATGGAAACATGCTAGCAAAGAAAATTATCCGACTAGGGTATTACTGGGCTACGATGGAAGCCGATTGCACCGACATTGTTAAGAAATACCACAAGTGTCAGATACATGCTAACTTGCAGCACGCACCACCGTCTGTGTTGTACCCCATGACATCCTCTTGGCCATTCTCTTCATGGGGAATATATGTCATCGGCAAGGTCTCGCCGATATGTCACAATGGGCACTCGTTTGTATTGGTCGCCATAGATTACTTTACCAAATAGATCGAAGCCCAATCCTGCAAAGTATTAAATGCCAAGAAGGTGGCTGAGTTTATTAAGACCAACATCATATGCCGGTATGGGGGTACCTCATGAGATGATATCAGACAACGGCACCCACTTCGAGAAAGAATGTGACCAACTGCTTGCAGAATATAAGATAGAAAGGCATCAGTCGTCATCGTACCGACCACAAACCAACGGAGCAGTCGAAGCTGCTAACAAAACCATAAAGACCATCATCAGAAAAATGGCTAAAACCGGCAAAGACTGGCCCGATAAGCTACCTTTTGCACTCTGGGGCTATCGTACTTCAATCCGTACTGCCACCGGTAAAACTCTATACGCCCTAGCCTATGGGATGGAAGCAGTATTACCGATCGAATTGGAAGTACCATCACTAAGGGTTATCCTAGAAAACCAAGTCAATGAAGTAACATGGTTGAAAAGCCGTTACGAACAACTAGCCCTGCTAGATGAACATCGACTTTGAGCCACCGAGCATATCCAAGCATATCAACGGAGAATGGTCCGAGCATTCAACAAGAAGGTCAAATCCAGAAACATCAGTGAAAGGGACCTTATCCTACACAAACATCGTCCCGGACCGTTCAAACCTATGGGAAAATGGGACCAAGATGGATAGGACCTTACCTAGTCAAAAAGATCTTCTCCGGAGGAGAAGTACAACTCGTAGACCTAGATGGGGATCAACTGCCGAAGCCCATCATCATGGACAAGCTGAAGAAGTACTACTCATAGCTCCGTCCCCTAGTTAAAAAAAATAATAAAAGAAAAGGCACGAGAAAGAGGCCCGCTAGATTGAAAACCTGAAAGGGCGGTCTAGGCAAAAATCAGGGTATGCATATATATATATATAAAAAAAAAAACTTTGGGGAGGGTCTCGTATGAGACACCTATGTCTCGTACGAGACATTCAATCAGACAGCAGAATCAAACATTACACATTTTCTCTTTCTTGAACAAGAACTACGATGACCTGAGCTCCTTATTTAATTGATGTAAAAGGAGAACGTAGGCAGCCTTTTGGTCCGGTCTATTCAATAAATAAAATAAAATCTTGTTCTTTTATTAATTGAATGCATTTCAAGAAAGCAATAAGAAAATTTCCAACATAAGTACTAACTTTCAAAAGAAAATAAATAAAATACTAAAAATCTAAACATTGATCTATCTATTGCAATCTCTCGATACCCCTAAAGATCTATTTCTTCCTTAACTTAGTAGGAGCTTGACCACGATCCGCCTTGTTATCCCTCTTCCTCTTGAACCAAGGTATCTCGTAACTAGGGGAACGTCAAGTCGACTGAACACTGAGGGAGTCAACCGTGCAAACACATGAGGCCTATCTAGAGCTTGCAATTTACTAGGAAGGCCGTCCGCCCTCTTCTTATAGAAGTCGCTATCCAAGAAATCCTGAGTAGCATCCACACTGACATTAGAAGGATCCCCCTTAGCTTCCTTCTTCCTCAGATTCAAGCTAGGCTCGAATTGGTCCCCCAATAAAGGACTGCGAATGTCATCAATAACCCAGCATTGGGACGGAGTTCTGTGAGAAACCAATCCAAATATTTATCTGATAAACAAATGCTCCCTCCCTTATGACGGAGATTGATCCAATGATCTATAGTGGTTCCTTGCCCCCAAGCACGAGCTAAGCTTGTCGCGACCCCGACCCCGCGGGCCCGGAGTACGCGAGCTGGACGTCGACTTAAACAAGAAACTCTAAAAATAATGAAGATAAAAATTTCCTTTTATACCAAAAGATGATAACACAAAGTTTTGAAATCCAACTTGAACAACAAAATATAAACTAGTGTAAGCTCCATAAGCTTACACCCAAAATAATAAAATATACAAATTCTAATGACGTCAAGTTTGGTACAAACTATTCCCAAAAAAGGTTACACATTTATGTAATGTAAACCCACCAATAACAATCTGCCCAAAAAGCTCAACCCTCGCGACGTCCTCCTCGTGATCAGCGAGTCTAATCCTTTCCTCCTGGGGGGGGTTAAGGAAAAAGAAAGATAAAAGAAAGGGGGTGAGATAAATCTCAATAAGTCACTAATGCAACTACATGACATGCTATGATGCAATAATCAATAATAAATCACATAGCAATTATCATTTATCAGATAGCAGCGGAAATAAACAATTAACAAATGATATTAGCCAAGGTTTCCCAACTGATAGAACCAAATAAAGGTCGCTGCGCAGATTCAATAATCAACAATCAACATCTTCATAGTAGCATGAAAGCTGAAGAGAAAACCCCGGTACCGGAACCAATAATAATAATGGGACAGTGACACACAGTCAGAGCCCAAACCAATAGCTAAAATGATCATAAAGGGGCTAGCTCATCTCACATCCAAGGCCAATCTGGAGGAGGGGAATAATGGGGCAAAACAATGGTCAACATCATAATGGACTTGGCTTGTGCCATCATAATTTTTCGCATCGCCCAACACGACACAAATACCAGCTGGACTTTCAAGTAAAGGCTAAGTAATAAAATACTAGCACGATAAACAACTAATGATTCCAAAGTAGGGAACCATTCCACGCAATCACCAAAAGGTGCAACAACCAACAACCCATCAAAAGATGTTCCAAACATTCTCAAACCATAGTTAAGCAATTCCCGAAGTATAAAACTTAGAATTTAACTGAAAAACTATCCCAACCTATACTACTCGAAGAGAGCTTTGAAACGATAGATTACACGCCCTAAACGGAGTCCGAATGAGAAAGATATGGCCCTCGAAAGATTGGACAAAAAGGTGTAGATACCCCGGGAAACCACAACTTGGCTAGAGCGGTGAATTATCCTAGGATGTCTAACTTGTTTTAGATTGATTACAGTCGCCACCTATGTTTTTAAAGGAACATAAGAAAAACCTAAAAATAGCCTAATTTATGTACAAAACCAGAGATTCCGGAGAGAAGGGTTCGGGGGTTAGGTGACGGAGTGGGAAGTACTTAAACACCCACTCCGCCCCGCTTACGCGGGTCTTGCTACTATTGGTGTTCTAATATTTACATGTCCTTCAATTAATTAAATAGAAATGTGCTAACAAATGTGATGAGAAGAAAAGGGGAAATAAAGGGGAAATAAAATAGAATTGTTTTATTTATTTAATGATAAAGATTACATGTAACAAGTAATGTTAAAGAATTACATTAAGAGATGAAGAGAAATTAACATGGTGAATTAAAGTTAAGATTAAAATGTAGGGAGATAACCTTAACTAACTTCAATATTTGAAGTAGTCATGTTGGTCATGTCCCATTAATGGGGATTGCATACATCAAGAAGAAGAAAACAAAGGAAGAAAATGGAGTTGTACCTTGAGAAAGAGGACTTGGAACCTTGACTTGAAAGTGTTGTTGTTGTAATGAAATTGTTGTAGAACAATTTGTGTAGAGTCTTGTTACTAAGAACTCTTGTTGGGAGAATTTGTGTATAATGTAGTTGGTGAATCAAGGTTGGAGTCCCTTTCTAAGGTGGAAGATGATGGTTTTTATAGGTAAAAAAGAGAGGGAAATGATGGAGGGAAATTGGTCATCCATGTGAAATGGAATGGGCCAATCACAAATAAGATAAATGAATAAAAGAAAAATAAAGAAATAAAAAAAATCAAATAATAAATGAAAGAAATATTAGTTTTTGGGAAAAGGCTTAGAATTTGGGATTGGGAGTTAATGAGAAAAGGGGGGATGAATGTGGATGTAAAAAGATGGTTTTTGTGATCAAGAAAAGATGTTTGTAAATAAGAAAAGGGAGGGAAATAAGGTGCAATCCGTTACTGCCATAATGGAGGCGCGTGGGTCCGGCTCTAGGGGCGGGACGCGCGCGCAGCCCTTAACAGTTCCGGAAGCGCCCGCGGCAGAGAAGGACAGAATGACAGAATGACCCTAAAAGTTAATTCTGTTATGCAGTTTAGTCCAAAACTAACGGAATCAGTTAGGAACTTAACCGAAGTAACAGAAATCAATAAAAATACTTTGTATGCAATCGGGGTGACAGGTCCAAGGTGGGGTGTCTACAGAGCCCCTCGGTGACGTGGATTGCGAGGCAAAACGCGTCGACGAAAGAAAGACAACCGCCGAGGACATCGACAAGAGAAAACAAAGACCCGATAAAGCAGGAATTTGAAATTACAAAGGATAGGAGTGCGCTCCCTGTGTGAGCGACTTTCGCGGATGGAAAGGGTGTGGTGGCTTGAGGCGGCCCACCACGGCCACAAAAATTTTAAAAAGGTGTGGTGGCTTGAGGCGGCCCACCACTGCCACAAAATTTTTAAAAAGTGTGGTGGCTTGAGGCGGCCCACCACGGCCACAAAAATTTTAAAAAGGTGTGGTGGCTTGAGACGGCCCACCACGGCCACAAAATTTTTAAAAAGGTGTGGTGGCTTGAGGCGGCCCACCACGGCCACAAAATTTTTAAAAATGCTCCCGTTTGCGAGCGGTTTGATGACGAACTCCCGTTTGCGAGCTGTCAGAGATAACATGCTCCCGTTTGCGAGCAAGTTGATAGAAAACGCTCCGTTGCGAGCTGTCTGAGATAACATGCTCCCGTTTGCGAGCAAGTTGGTAGAAAACGCTCCCGTTTGCGAGCGATTTGATGACGAACTCCCGTTTGCGAGCTGTCTGAGATAACATGCTCCCGTTTGCGAGCAAGTTGATAGAAAACGCTCCCGTTTGCGAGCGGTTGATGACGAACTCCCGTTTGCGAGCTGTCTGAGATAACATGCTCCCGTTTGCGAGCAAGTTGATAGAAAACGCTCCCGTTGCGAGCGGTTGATGACGAACTCCCGTTTGCGAGCTGTCAGAGATAACATGCTCCCGTTTGCGAGCAAGTTGATAGAAAACGCTCCCGTTTGCGAGCGGTTGATGACGAACTCCCGTTTGCGAGCTGTCTGAGATAACATGCTCCCGTTTGCGAGCAAGTTGATAGAAAACGCTCCCGTTTGCGAGCGGTTGATGACGAACTCCCGTTTGCGAGCTGTCAGAGATAACATGCCCCCGTTTGCGAGCAAGTTGGTAGAAAACGCCCCGTTTGCGAGCAGTTTGATACACGCTCCCGTTTGCGAGCGAGTTGATGATTGAAATCTGCTAGGGAATGCTTGGTTGCTGATGACGTGTGGTTGCTTGATTTTATGGGGATGCAGGCATAGTTGACTGTGAATCACTTTCTGTTGGGGATGAAGTGCCTTGAGTAGCGGATGCTGTTGACTTCGTGGTGGTACCTGTTATGTGTGTGCTTGACAGGTATATGTGTTTGTGCAAGAAGATGCATGAAGTGTGATGATTGAGAGAAATTGTGCTCGTGGTGTGATGAGATTTTGGAACACCCTTGCAATGGGAGAGAAGTAAGAATGTAGAGAGTGATCTTGTGTGCGGTGTGATTTTGAGGAAAACATTGGATGTATTCATACCTTCACTTACCGTTGTCGCTTGAGTGGAGATGGATTCCTGATGTCCGCGGAGGATGCTTTGATGGAGAATGTCCATTCTTTAGATGTTGATGAGAGAATGCCCTTGATGTTGGGTTGGCGAGATGGTACTCTGGATGATGGGTCGGTCGTGCCAAAAGGCTGCCTACGTATCTCTTTAAGAGAATCAGACCAGCGTAGTTCAAGGATGATGGAGAACTCTGGGGAAGAAGCTATGGAGCAAAGCAAAGTAAAACACATATTTTTGCATATAGAAGGAGAAAAAAAAAGAAAAAAAAAAAAATCTTTTTTTTTTTTTTTTTTTAGCAAGGAATGAATATGCACACATGTGAGGAAAAGATTTTTTTTTTTTTTTTTTTTTTTTTTTTTTAGTTCGTGGGTGAACCATTTTAACCATTGTGTGCTTGTGAAGCCAACCCAAGATCAATCATGTTCAGTCGAAGTCCGGATTGCCTCGCTTGAATTCTGTTGTCGCCGGTGTGCCCAACGAAGATTGATGTCTAGCCCCAAGAGATTTGTCGGTTATGGGGCTTCAAAAGGCTTTTGGTGCCGAGATACCAAGGGGTGCTGATTGTGAAGTCCCTAGAACGCCTTTGATGCCAAACTTTGAGTGGCTTGCATAGCCCCAAGATAAATCAGTTCTTGGCCCATTCGAGTAAATCGCCCTTTGTTGTTGTAGTGAGCAAGCCCCAAGAGAAGATTATGGATGCCAAGCTTCGAGAAATTGCTAAGCCCCAAATGTCATGGACTTTTTGTTTGTGAGCTTCAAGACGGTGGAATGTAAAGCCCCAAATTATCTTGTGATTGGCTCGGCATTGAGAGCGGATGTACCGTCGGGTAGAATTCTTGATAGAGATCCCCTTCTTGCTCTTACTGGGGAGATGAATGGCCTCATTGAGGTTGATACCCAAATGGCGGAGGGCTTATGTCAAAGGATGCAGTAATGTCTTGCGGTGCCGTCGAGGTCGCGGAGGATAAGGTCTTGGTGTGATAAAGTCCCAAATGAGTATGCTTGCTTGACTCTTCTTGAGTTGAACTAATGACGGATCTTCGGATGCAACTAGTGCTGTGGCCCAACTTTATCTGAGCTGCACCTTGTGCTTTTGATCTTGGAGAAGGGGGTGCTGAATTGCAGAAACATTGGGATTGGCCGTGGCATTTCCGCTATAACCCTGTTTTGATTAGAGTTTAGCATATTGAATCTTTTTCCTTTTCTCTAAGACTTTCTTCATGATCTCGTTGAAAGTTCTAACAAAAATCATCAACTTCATTCATAACATCGGAGTCTTCATTTAAAACCAAGAGGCCTTTGACTTGAAGTGTTGAGAGACCCTTGAATCTTGATTGTTCTCATGGAGCCATAAGACTACTCCACATTGCACATGCTCGAGTATTGTTGCCAAAAGACTGTCGGTCGGGAAGCCCTAATACTGCCCTTTGCTTGAATTACTGTAATGCTGTAGCCCAAAAGATTGTAGATTGCGAAGCCCGTTGAGACTTTCGGTGCCGAATTGAGGAAGCTTCCAATGTTGCACATGACTTGGCTGGGGATACTGCTGGGGAGTTAATTGCTCTTTGCCGAGGGAGCCTTTAAGACTTGACCGTAGCCCCTAGAGTGCCATCATTGATTGCGAGAAAGGTCCACCCTTGATTGGGGAAACGAGCACGGGCACACATGACAAGAGGGCTTTTTGACATCCCTTTTGAGGAACTTTGAGGATAGTCTCACACATCTTTCTTGAGCATAGCCCCTAGGGCGTATTGATTGCCAAATGAAGCAAAAGAATCCCTTGTTCTTGAGTCACATAGCCCCTAGGGTGTCACCATTTGTTGAGCAAAGCAAGAGTGACTCGTCCTCGTGTGAGGGAATAAACATAAGAGGATATGGCAAGAGCTACTCCATTTCTCAGGAGCCTTTCGGCGTACTTTAGAAGTACATAATTGAGGATGCCTTGAAAACTGAGACACATGTTGTTGCTATTTGCTGCCCAAGCCAATTGACTAGCTAGGGATTATTTGTGCAACCTCGTGCCCTTTTATGATGGGCTTGTTCTCGGATGGATCTTGGTTACCACGGGACTTCTTTTCATGAACCCAAAAAATGCACACTGCTGGAGAATGATGCCGATAACCCAAGACAACCTTTAATGGTGCTATATCTTGTCGAGCCTTTTGCAATCCCAAAGTTGACTCGGTGGGGAATTGACTTGCTGAGGAGATTCAATGTAGAACTTGTCTTCTTTAGAGGCCGGGGATCTCCATTTCTCTTTCCCTTCTCTCTCTCACTCTCTCATTTTTTTTTTATGACGCACCCTGTTTTTTGCCTAGACCGCCCTTTCGGGTTTTCAATCTAGCGGGCATCTCTTTTGCGTCTTCATTTTTACTCGATTAATGAGGAAGTGTGCATTAACTCTAGCTGAGGATGAGAGACATGTGATTTTGTGGTGAAAACCTTTTGTCACTAAAGATGAGTGACATTGACTCGACTAAGGAAGTGTCCCTAGTATTGACATGTATTTTTATTTATTGAATCGAATGACTCACGAAGGCAAGTAAGTCATTAAGAGAGAAGAGAAGGAAAGCCCCAATTTGATTGCAAGAAATTGGGAGTATGCAGAAAGAATAGAAGCCCTAGACTCGACAAGGAACGGAAAGTGATTCCAAATCTAGGAAAGTTGTTCAATCTTGAGGTGATTAATTCATTGGCAAATGAATCGTACAAAGATGTCTTGACAAGTTCGAGATGAAGGCCGATCACCATAACGCTCTAGGGCTAAACATATCTTCTTTCTTGCATGAGACCGGACCCGCAGGTTGCCTACGTTCCTCCAGTATAGAGGCTCAGGTCACCGTAGTTCTTGTGGATTCTCCATCTTCGGGATGGAATTGTTGCTTCGTCGTGTAGCTTCGTCCTCCTTTGGTGGATGGAATGATGTTGATCTTGATGTGAACTTTTTTGATTGAGGGGTATTTTTTTTTTTTTTTTTTTTTTGTGCTCTAACTTTTGCCTAGGTTGATTTGAAGAGTTCAACTAGCGAGCATTTTTTTTTTCTTTTTTTTTTTTAATCCCCCCTTTGAAACATTGCTTGATTTTTCTCCATGGTTGTTGCTTCACCTTTGTTGTCTTGGCTTTGTCTTCGTCGTTGATGATGTTGCCTTCGTCACAATGTTTAGCCCCTAGGCGTTCAAGTGATGGCCTTCATTCCAAAACGTGTTTAGACATTTTTCATCATTTTGCCAAGAATTAGATTGAACAACTTGGAAGAGTGTATGAGGACAAGAACGACTTTTATTTGATGATTGACTCGAACATTCACACAAGTGGGACGAAAGAAAACTTTAATGCACACATTAGAGGACTTTTGACTCTCCTTTTTTTTTATCCTATTTCTAGGTAGAGAAGAGAAACGGAGATTGTTGTCGTCGTCCTCTTTGTTGAAGCCCCATTTCGAAACCAAATCATTCTTCTTTGATGAGTTCTTGCATGTTGGCACTCTCTAAAGGTTGCTCTCCACCCACAGTAAATTCGCCGTTGTCGAACAAATCTTGGATGATGTTTCGGAGAAGGAAGCACCCTTCGGTAGTATGGCCACTATGCTTGTGGTAGCCGCACCATTCACCATGTGCATGATTCTTCGGTATCGTCTTCGGCTTGTACCCCTCCAAAGGTTTGATCTTCCCTCTTGCCACCAAAATTTCAAATGCCTCGGCTTGGGTTACTCCTTGGAGAGGAGTGAAAACTCGGTTGTTGGTGGTACCTTTGTATCTTTTGAGGGTCGGGCCACTTGAGCATGCTTTATCATTGAACCTTGCCTTGCTGTCGGTGAGCTCTTGCAAACGGGCTTTGAGTTTGGAAACCTCTTCCTTGTGAATTCTTCTTTCATAATCAAGACGGGCCTTGAGTTCGGAAACCTCTTCTTTGTGAATCCTCTTGTCGATATTGAAACGGGCTTGCCACAAATTGTCTTTACGGCGGGCATCCTCGACAATCCTATCCATTTGTTCCCCCATTGATTTCATTACGTTGAGTAACCCTTCGTTGGACACGAAATCATTTCCACCGTTGTTGTTGTTGCCGTTGGAAGCCATTGGACCTATTGGAAGAGCACGGTTGATCTTAGATTGGCCCCACAAACATCTTTTGGATAAAATAAATTTAACCCACAAACACGAAAAAGACTCAACCATATAAAGAAAATGACTCTTTTTTTTTTTTTTTTTTTTTTTTTTTATTTACAAAAGTCGGAAGGACGCGGTCCTTTTTGGGGTTTCTAGAAAAATAGTGGAATCGTCACACTAGTATATAGACCTTCTCGCGGTCCCATATACTCGTCGGATTCCACCACGCTTGTGAGACCTACATGTGTCGGGATTAAACTAAATTAATGTAGTAAATCATACATGCGGGGACGGATTTTTATTTTCGTCCAAAATAACCACTTTTGGGGACGGAGTTTTATTTCGTCCATTGTAACAAGTTGGCATGTATGATTTGAAGACATTAGTTTAGGGAAATCTCGGCACATGAAAAACCGACTTGGTCACGGAGTGTTAGACCCTAGACTAGAGTTGTGTGGCTTGTGCTCGGCTTGAATATGAGGCTCAAAGGTCACCCCCGGCATGTAGTCATGAACTATGCCACGGGCTGAGGTTTACCGCTTCGAAAAAGCCAAGGTCGAGTGGAGCTTGAAACTTTCTAGGACGGGCCTCGACGGGTTTGGGGTTGGACTTGTGCGACTCGATAGTGAGCAGTTGATAAGAATATGTGCATGTAGTGTGAGGTCTAACAAGTGACAAAATATTTATTTATTTAATTTTTTTTTTTCAAAGAAAGAAAAAAAAAAGGAATCAAATAAGCACGTATTTACAACTCCCGAATCACCCGTGTGACCGGTAAAAATAAACAGAAAGTAAAAACTGTTTTGTGCAGGCCCGGTGCCCACACAGTGTCAAAACCACTCTGTTCTGTGCACTGTTCTGTTTCTGGAAAATTGCCCAGAAGCGCGCGCCTCAGGGAAGTGATGTGGGAAGCGCGCGCATTGCGCAATGAATATGGGAGGCGCGCGCATCTGGGGTACCTGTCAGAATGTTAGAAGAAACTGCGGACTCAGGGGATTGCCCTGGTCCCAAATTATGTAACTTTCCCCTGCAGAAACTTGTTAGCACAGAAATATGAAATTGAAAGACAAGAAGGAAGACGGGCGATTCTGGTAATAAGGGTCGGACGCGCGCGCGTTAGGCCATAAAGGCCGGAGGCGCGCGCTTCCTACCCTTTTTACCAGAATGCCCAGAATACAGAAATTAGAACACCAAAAGTTAACAACGCAAGTTTAACCCTCTAAATCGTCCCCAGCAGAGTCGCCACTGTAGATACCCCGGGAAACCACAACTTGGCTAGAGCGGTGAATTATCCTAGGATGTCTAACTTGTTTTAGATTGTTTAGAGTCGCCACCTATGTTTTTAAAGGAACATAAGAAAAACCTAGAAATAGCCTAATTTATGTACAAAACCAGAGATTCGGGAGAGAAGGGTTCGGGGGTTAGGTGACGGAGTGGGAAGTACTTAAACACCCACTCCGCCCCGCTTACGCGGGTCTTGCTACTATTGGTGTTCTAATATTTACATGTCCTTCAATTAATTAAATAGAAATGTGCTAACAAATGTGATGAGAAGAAAAGGGGAAATAAAGGGGAAATAAAATAGAATTGTTTTATTTATTTAATGATAAAGATTACATGTAACAAGTAATGTTAAAGAATTACATTAAGAGATGAAGAGAAATTAACATGGTGAATTAAAGTTAAGATTAAAATGTAGGGAGATAACCTTAACTAACTTTAATATGTGAAGTAGTCATGTTGGTCATGTCCCATTAATGGGGATTGCATACATAAAGAAGAAGAAAACAAAGGAAGAAAATGGATTTGTACCTTGAGAAAGAGGACTTGGAACCTTGACTTGAAAGTGTTGTTGTTGTAATGAAATTGTTCTAGAACAATTTGTGTAGAGTCTTGTTACTAAGAACTCTTGTTGGGAGAATTTGTGTATAATGTAGTTGGTGAATCAAGGTTGGAGTCCCTTTCTAAGGTGGAAGATGATGGTTTTTATAGGTAAAAAAGAGAGGGAAATGATGGAGGGAAATTGGTCATCCATGTGAAATGGAATGGGTCAATCACAAATAAGATAAATGAATAAAAGAAAAATAAAAGAAATAAAAGAAATCAAATAATAAATGAAAAAAATATTAGTTTTTGGGAAAAGGCTTAGAATTTGGGATTGGGAGTTAATGAGAAAAGGGGGGATGAATGTGGATGTAAAAAGATGGTTTTTGTGATCAAGAAAAGATGTTTGTAAATAAGAAAAGGGGGGAAATAAGGTGCAATCCGTTACTGCCATAATGGGAGGCGCGCGGGTCCATCTTTAGGGGCGGGACGCGCGCGCAGCCCGTTAACAGTTCCGGAAGCGCACGCGGCAGAGAAGGACAGAATGACCCTAAAAGTTAATTCTGTTATGCAGTTTAGTCCAAAACTAACGGAATCAGTTAGGAACTTAACCGAAGTAACAGAAATCAATAAAAATACTTTGTATGCAATCGGGGTGAGAGGTCCAAGGCGGGGTGTCTACAAAAGGGGAAATAAATTTCATAACAGGGGAGCGGGTGCCCGCGCCTCCTATGGGAGGGTGCGCGCGCCTCCTGAAGTCAGAAGGAAATTGCGCCAAAAGGTAAGTGAGGGTGCGCGCGCATCATCAAAAGGGGTACACGCGCTTCACGACAACAGAAGGTGAGATTTTTGGAAAAGAAAGGGGTGCGCACGCCTCCCCTGAAAGGGTGCGCGCGCCTCCTTTGATCAGAAGGAAAATCAAGATTGGAGGAGGAGAGGGTGCGTGCGCCTCCTATGGGAGGGTGCGCGCGCCTCCAAGGTTTACCAGCAAACCCAGAATTCCTTCCTGGGTTCTTCAACTCGGAAATGGACACAAAAACCACCATTTTGACATTCAAATCAACAACCCCAAGGTTAATACTTCTAGATATCAAAACCAAGGTACCCTAGTAACTTAGAAACTTAAAATGGCTCATAAGACATTATTTAGAACATCCAATCCAAGAGATTTCAACCCAACATCAATTTCTCACAAAATTTATCAAACAAATTGAAATAACTCAAAACTCATCCAAGATTGCAATAAACAACAACAATAACATCATACAACCATTGATGAACATTTCTAGTATAAAAATGGGGGGAAAAGCAACTTACTTGAAATTTCTCAAAGATGACGGAATTCAAATATTTTTGGTTCTATGCGATCCTATCGACGATCTAAACACATTTCATAAAATGAGTAATAAGAAAAGATAAGAGGAAGAGGATGAAAATGAAGAGAGAAGGGAGAGAAGAAAACTTACCCAACCAAGGGGAGAGAGAGAGAGTATACTGGGAATGGGATGAGAGGTGAGGGAGGGGTGAGGGAGAAGAGAGGGAGTTGAAGAATTATTTTGAAAAGTTACACTTGGGCCCCTTCCTCCACTTACTAACTCAGCTATTATACTCCCTACTAACAACTAAGACCCAAACACTACACTAGCACAAATAAAAATTTAAATGCTAGGCACGGAAATATTATGAAACATAAAATGCACACATAATTATTTAAATAAATAAATAATTAAATAAATAATTAAGCAATTAAATAAATAAATAATCATTTATTACTAAGAAAATAGAGACGGGTTTTCGGTCGTAACAATAATCACTGTCCCTAGCACTTATGAAGGGCTATCATGAGTTTAATGGATAATCATATGATGTTTATAGTGCATAGGATGCAGATTAAACTTGTGGGTACTTGTTGGAGAACAAGGTACTGGATAGACCCTTTATGAGATTTACGTCATGGTCAAATGTCATAATTAAATCTCATAATTAAATCTCATAATAGTCATACCATTTGAATCCTTAGACCTGAGATTATCATGCTCTTCTACATGATGAACATTATGTTTGACGTACTCAAACGCTACCGTTAACCGGGTGGTTATAAAGGCTACGATTGGAATAATCGGATTCTTGTAGGGAAGAATGATAAGTCAAGAGAGGATTTGTCCCTCTCTCAAGAGAGATATCTGCATGGCCACTCGATGAGTGAGATTGATGATAGTGTACGGACGTACCTAAATGAATTGATGTGTTCAATGTCATTTGCTCATATCAATCTACTCGGGATCGAGAAAGCATTGGACAAGATAAGTTGACGTGGACCATGACTTATGTCCAATATTATATCGCGTGACAAAGGGATTGTGATATTTTCTATAAGGTAACTTTGGACTTTCAAAGTTATACTAATTGGGTAGTCATAATGGCTTGCTAGAGTCCACTTATGACTTATGGGTTCTGAACAGTTCAGACTCTTGCCAACTTAGTATAATCCTATTGGGTCACACACAATAGAACGGATTGAATAAGGCACATAAAACAGGAAAAAAAAAACTGGATCCTACTGGAAGGATCCGTACGGATGGTTTGGGAGCCACCAAACACATCCGTACGGATGGTTTGTCCGGCAGAACAGTTTATTCAGATTTCTTGTTTGACAAGGAATCCCGATCCTAAACGGAATTAGGTCAGAACCTCATATAAGATATGCAGCCAGGTTTGACAGTCTCTAATGTTGATTTTGGAAATCAACAACACATTGTTTTAGAAACAATAAAATTACAGAGAGGTGGGATTATTTATTTTGTGATCCATGATCATCAAAATATAATAATCAATGAAGCAAAATAATTCCTAGGTAGAAATCGTTTCTTCATCAAGCCTTAGGTCTAGCAATCCAAATCAAGAAGGTCTTCTTGATATCCGTTCGACGTGTGGATACCGATAGAGGGTGTTTGCTTTAGAACCTCAAAGTCTGTGTTCATGGATTCGATCTTCAAGGGTATGTTTCTTTCATCTTGTATTTAATTTAATCAACATGCACAGATCCGGTCTCATGAGTGTTTTATCTTATGTTTTATTCCGCTGCGCATGTTGCATCAAAACCCAACAACAATCCCTTTGTCCATGATGTCATTAAGCGTAAGCCATGGTCAATGGTCAACTTACAATGCCAAATACTTTTCTCGATTCCAAATAGTTGATAATACAAATGACATTTATCGTATCAATCCATTTGAGCATGGCCATGCATTTCATCAATACTATTCATCGAGGGGCCCAAGCTGTCATCTCTCACAAAGAGGGACATATTCCATCTTGACTTATTACACTTCCCTACATAGCTTCGATCATGCTAATCATATCCTTTATAATTACTTGGTTAAGAGTAACGTCTGAATATATCAAACATGATCTCCATTATGTGGAAGATCGTAATCATCTCAGGTATAAGGATTCAATGATATAACTATTTAGAAGTTTAATTATGACATCATGACCATGACATAAACCTCATAGTTGGGTCATGTCCAATATGTGTTCACCAACACACACTCATAAGTTTGACTTGTATCCCATACACATGATCATCACATGACCATCGAATTAAACTTATACTAGTTCTTCATAAGTATTAGGGACAGAGATTATTATAACAAAACATGTAACAACAAATAATAATCTAAAACATCTCTTTATATAAATGAAAATGTGATAACAAACATTGTCAAACAACGTGCCAATAACATGCCTAGGGCATATACACCAACACCACTTCCTCAACAACCTGGAGTGCATAATAAGATACCATGTCTTCAAATTCATACCTCTATGGAGGCTTCCTGAAATTAGGTCTTCAAGACCTTCTTTGTGCTAACTGTTAGTACCCGATCTGAAGATTGAGGACTTCCTAGACCTTTAGGAACCTCTAAGGACCTTTTAGGAAATTATAACCTGACAGGGAGTTATCCGGTAGCTCTCCAGAGTTTTAGATGGACGAAATCGGTTCTAGGTCAAATTCCATCAGGATATTGATCAAATCCCGAGAACAAACTGATAAGATCTCATCGATATCTTGATAACAACGCGATCCGGAAAGACTTGCCACGTGGCCAGTGTGGGAGTTTCCGCGTGGCCACTTCTGCTAGCCCCGGTTCCCTATAAATAGGTGCCTCCAACTCCAGAAATAAAGACATAATTCATTTTGCGAGTTTTAGAGTCTAGACAGACGAGAAAACTCCAAGTTTAAGCCTTTTCGGCACCCTCAAAGCCTCTTCGAATCACCAAGAAGCTTCGATCATAGTTCTTACCGATCAAGGTAAGTATCCTAACCCTTTTATTTATGTTCTTGTTATGTTCTTAGGCTAGATCTATATTATGCATGTTTTCATTATGTTTATTCATTCATATTCATGTGTTCTTCATGTGTTCTTCATGTTCTTAGTCTAAATTCATTATATATGACATGTTTAGGGTAGCGATCTTCATGTTTATATGTTCATTCATATGTATTCATGATGTTCTTATTGTTATGCTAGATCTAAGACTTATACATGCGTAACATACTAGATCTAGGGTTTTAATCCCTATTATGTGTATATAACATAGCCGATGATGATCCTAGGGTTTCATCAAACCCTAATATGATTTAGGAACTACTTCTAACCCTAATCTTCCCCCTATTTATGCATGATCCCGCTTTATCTCCCTACTCCCTATTCTAATTATCAACGAACTACGCTGACCTGAGCTTCTCATGATGAGAAGAACGTAGGCAATCCTCGGATCTGGTCTAAAACACTAACACACACACACACATTGATCATGATAGAAAGACTGATTCGTCAGGCAATAGGAGTGATCACTATTATATTCTTCTCTTATTGTAATTTGACCCCCGAACCCTATTATTCTTATAAATGGTTTTCTCAATGTTTTAACTACAAATAAAACTACGTGACGACTCTCAATTTCAATCACGCGCATTCACAGTGGCGACTCTGCTGGGGAAATCAATTTTTTTTAAAAACCTTTTTCAAAGCTAAAAAGGGTCTGACTTTCATTATTTTATGATTTTGTGTATGTTCTAACTGCCCCGCGCATGTCTTTTTCTTCAAAACTGTACTTTTGCAATTTTTGGTGTTTCTGTAACTTAGATCCATACGCCTCCTCTGGATCCGTCCGCCTATCTGCTAGCCGTACGGCTCCCCCTTTCCTGCAAAACTGGTTCTAACGATTTCCTGTAGGTTTTTGTGTTCATAGCATGTTTAAATATTATAGATATGCTCTGCTTATGTTTATTTCATGCTTAAATACTATTACTATGAATTGTCATGCTAGTAGACTTCTCTCTTGCATTGCATCTCATCATAAAAATCGTGTTTTAATCGTACACTACCACTAGTCTGTGTCACACTGCACACCCTACTCTGAATAATCCGCCGAGTGCACATATTTAGATGATCCTGTCGCCTCTATCTTCGTGGCACCCGGGTTATCTAACTCACCGTGTACGCTTGCAAGCGGTTGAGGTTGAACCTTGTCCGTGTCTAAACCATGCACCTTGATCGAGTTTAAGAACACTTACCAAAAGCGATTATCTTAAAATCATCTTTGCTAGGTCGAACCCGTTATCTTGACCAAGGACCGAGTCATCTTCCTTTCTCTTTGACCCCTACGGTCATCTTCTGATACTTATGGGTTTTAAAAGTCACCGACCTCTTGCAGTCACTCTCTCACTTCTCTTACTTAACCCGAACTACGGCGACCTGAGCCTCTCATTGTGTGGGACCTCTCCCGCATGGTAAGAGGAACGTAGGTAGCTCCGGGCCCGGTCAAACTTTTAGTCTTTTCATTCAAAGTACATTTTGAAAATACGGAGATCGAGTCTTTTCATAAAAAATGATTTTATAAACGATGCCTTGTCATTAATTATAAGTCTAATTCAAATTCAAAGATTTAACTCCTCCACAACCATTACAGAATCCTGCATCATGGCTGTCAAAGGAATCATCAAAGTCGCAACCGAAGCTACCACCCATGGTCTCGAGACAACTCTCTACCCCACCACCGTTCTCAATGAACAAACATACCACTTCAACGCCGTTCTCAATGAGCAAGCAACCCACTTTAACACCGTTCACGACAAGCAAGCAGTCTATCTTAACACCGCCCTCAACAAGCAAGCGGCCCACTTTGAGACTATCCTCAATGAGCAAGTAGCCCTCTTCCGGACCACCCTCAATGAACAAGAAGAATACTTTGAGACTGTTCTCCTCAAGCAATCATACCGCTTTCAGAAAGAGATGTACAAGGCTCTAAAGGACACCGATGAGCGTCTCCAGTCTGACATTTATAGCATCTACGAGTACCTCAACCGCACTCTCCCTCCTGCTTAGTTTCAACACCCATACGCTCCTCAAATGTATAGGACACCACAGACTTTCCCCGTTGGGATGCCTCCTGTGACTACTCATCAGCAAGGAGTACTAGTGCCTAAACCACCCTCCAAGATGGTTCGTGAAAAGAAGGATGAATGCAAGTTCGATGATTATGGGATGTATTTAGCTGAGTTCTATTAAGGTCTCATCAGATCGGGCAAGCTAACCCCTTTAGAAGACTACAAACCACAACATGTGAGGAAGAATGCAGATTACTCTAAGTTCTGCAAATATCACAACATAATTGGTCACAACACCAGAAATTGCCTCACCTTAAAGAATAAGATCCAAGATCTAATCAATGATAGGACCCTCATCTGCAAAGGGAGTACATGGGCATGAACAAAGTCCAAGCAAGGAAGAAACTACACTGGGGCTATCTCCTTCAAAAATAAAAATAAAAAGAATCTTTTAGTCTTCGTAGGTTCTAGAGAGTCCTTTAGTCAAAGTCCACCTTGGACATTAGTCTTTTATTTTACTATCAAAAGTCCAATTTGGACACTAGTTAGATTGTTAAAGTCCACCTCGGACTAGTCAATTTGAGTCTTTAATAAAAAGAGTCTTTATTTCTTTTCTCTCTAGACTTGAGACATAATCTTGCATACGTACATCAATTCCATGAAAATTGTATTAGTCTCAATTGAAAATTGATTTCTATATCTTTATATGACGAATTAATCCTAAATATACTCATTAATGAAAACTCATTAAAAGGTAAATGGACCCACAAACCATCATACACAATTAAATAAAAAATTAGTCTCAAAATAACAAACGCTTTGATCAATCGAATCGTTTTCTTTCCTCTATATACACTCTCTATACCTACCCTCATACATATGCACACTCACTGTGTGTACCCCCTATATATACCCTCATCGTGTACACCCACTGTGTTCACCCCTTAAATACTCCTCACATACACCTCCACCTTCCCTTCTCATGAAGAAGATGATGACTGCAGAGCTGCTCACCATCGAAGAAGCATCAGCACAATCACAAAGGTTGTCTGTTCCCATGACGATATACTGGGGATGTCTGTCCTCCTCGAAGATGTTAATGAAAGGCAAAGGGCTATTCAAACCCCCTCTACGACTTCTGCCTCCAAAGACGAGAGAGAAGTAGGGGCTCATCTTTCCTAATGTCTCATATGTATATGTATATATAAATATATATATATATATATATATATATATATATACACACACAAGCCCGGTATCATCATAGGAAAAGTAAAAGTCCCACTTTCTTTTCACTTCTTATTTTCTATTTTTCTTTCTTTCCAAAGAAGTTCAACAACTACAAACGAAGCGGTCCAAAGCAACCAACAACAATGGAGCAGACCACCACTCAAGCTCGGTATCATCATCAACCGGGCAACCACTCAAAACCAAACACAACCTACTGTAAGTACCCCAATCTGAAACCAACCTATCTTAGAGGTAGCCTAAGCACCGTTTCAGGGATAAGCTAATAGGCCAGGACCTCCCTAGGATAAGCTATAAATTCCAGGACTATGTATAAAATTGGAAAAATCCAGAAGCTCGCCAGGCTGAGCCGTACGGATGCTTTGGGTACTAGAGGGGCCTAGCCGTACGGCTGGTTTGGGCACCCTCAGTCCCTATAAATAGAACCCCTTGGTGATCATTTCATAGGGGGGAGAAACATTAGAACTAAGGTAATTCTGTCGAATTCACCTCAGAATAGTGTGAGTGAGAGTGAAAAAAGAGTGAAAGAGAGAAAGGAAGATTGGCCTAAACCAAGATAGGTAAAGCCACCTCCTCCCCCTCCCTTCTCTTAATCTAAGAACTCTATTTATCTTTGATCTTGTCATTTATTGTTGATCTTTACATTCTTGCAAGTCTTGTCCATTCAAGCAATATACATATATCTATTATTATTTATATTTCCTAGTCCAAGCCATGAGATGATCAAAGGTGCCCTCCATACTTTGTGTGGAAGAGGTTCAAACCTAGTTTGATCATGGCTTGTTGATTGTTCATTTACATTCTTGTCATGGATGATTTTCTTGTTGTTCATTTTGCTCATTTTAAGCTATGATGATCATGTTGAGGATAAAGTCTCAATCTTTATCCTCATCACCTTGATTTAGCCCAAAATTCCCAAGTTTGGGGTAATAAAGATCCAATCTTTATGGTTTTTTTGTCCCTAAAGGATTAATCTTGCCTAGAAGAGCCATTTTGATGGTAAAGTTTCAATCTTTACTCATCAAATGGTCACTATGGCTCAAAAGGGCATATAGGCCACCTTTTTCATTTTTCTCCCATGATTGCCTTTGATCATGCCCAAACTCTTGTTTTGGGAGGTTCTTTGATGATCAAATGGCATAGGAATGAGTTGTTAATGTGTTTTGTGTTGGAATAACAAACTGGAATCAGAACAGTTTGGTCCAGTTCAAGCAGAATGCTCTGTTTCTGCCTAGAACTGGACTGTTGCTTGAATAAACTGTAAAATCCCAGGAATGGTCTCCCCATCCGTACGGCTACTTTGGCCGTATGGGGAGATTGACCATTTTGCCCTTCTGTCTTCTGTTTTCTTGCCAAACAAACCCTTTTTCAGTTGAAAAGATAAATAAAAAGTTAAAACAAAGATTTTCCGTTAAAACACACACACACACATGCACTTTTGTTAACTAACAAGGGAGACTCGGCTTTGTCCGAGGCAACTTGGGAGGACGTAAAAACTCTTCCCAAGTTGTAACCTGATCTCCGAACCTTTGAACTCAAACCTTTGTCATTTTGCTGGGTTTAAAATTAACAAAATGTGGCGACTCCGTTAAATTGGTCCGGTTCCCGCGTTTGGTATTTCGCCCTTGGAACGTGCTCGCGTTCCCCCCTTTTTTGGGGCGGGATCCTTACAGTGGCGACTCCGCTGGGGATTAGAGTGCTTTCGGACTTCTTTCTAGAAGGTTCGGGGGGCATTCTTGCGTGGGTCAAACTCCCGTTCCCATTAGTTGATTTCTTGCATATTTGTGTGTGTTTGATGTTTCTGTTTGAACTGTTTTGAGTACATACGTTCTGGAAATACAATAAACTGGGGCTTGATGATCAGAAGTTGGAGAAACTGAGAAAAATCTTCACCCTCTTGCTTTAGCCGTACGGCTACTTTGGGTAGGGGCCAGAATGTTGCAATTAACAGTTTGGTGCAGGGCTGCAACATTCTGGGTGCCCCTCTGCTTCTACTTGTCCAGGTTCCAAATTTACAGTCTTACTTGTGCACATTACTTTCATTCTTTTGGCCAAAACTTGGTTTTAAAAGGTAATCAAACTTGGTTATGCATGATCTTTTGTCAATAAAATGGTTTCCAAAACCTCATCGTGCATAATCCTTTTTGTAAGGGTTTTTCTTGAGTCTTCTCGTTATGCACAAATTGCTTTGTACAAAAGGGTTTCAATGTAAAATATTTCTTTTGCAAAAGTTTGATTCAAAATTCTTTGTTGTGCACAACTTGGTACATGCACAAGTTTTGGTCTTTGTTTGCTTATATTCCTTGATTTGTTGTGTATAAATTGCTCAATCCATGCCATGCTCATGCTATCGAAAAACGAATCGAAAATCTCTCTTTTTACTAAAAAAAAAGGGAGCGAATGACTTCACACCACACGCACTTGACCGTGCACGTTCCAAATACCCTTTAAACCCGGGGTGGATGCCACGATGCAGCTCGTTGGGCGCTCTTGTTCCCTTCGATGCGCGCACGGGTCCATCCCACCTTCCCTTCCGAACCGAGTCAACCACACTTGTCCGTGACACAAAAATACCGTGACTATGGTTGGTTTTTCGTCTAGTTCACGTTACCACATCCTTGATACGTGCCTCAAAGCTAATTGTGGCCAAATTAATGCCCGAGTTGTGACTCCTTGATGTAATGCAAGCGTGGCCTAACCAGCCTCCAACTCGTGTGTTAGTGACGACCGTAATTAGCAAGGCCATGTACTAAGGATAGGGTGACACCGTGTCGTTAAGCCCTAATGAAGAGTTATTTTAATCATCCTTAAGCCCCATGGTCAAGGATCGAGACGCCTCATTCAAAATGAGGTCATGTCGGAATGTCGGTGCAGCCTTCGGTGTAGCCTTCGGAGAAATTCTCGATCCCGACTGGGGCTTAACCATGATTAGGATGACCCGCGTATTGGGAACCTTACGATGCACTAGACCCTAGGTTCATTTCTTTTGATTGGTGGAAGCCGCGTGCCCTATAGGATCCTCGCCCGGGATAGTCCGTCCTTAGGAGCATGCAATACAGGTGAAAAACGAGGTCTATAGACGTAGTAGATGGCCTCCACCTTGACCATCAGGGTTTATAGAATAGTTGCGAAAAAGAGAGCGATCTTTTCCACCATTAGGAATAAGACATGCCTTGAGAAAAATGGAATAATGAAAGTTGAGCCCCTGAATTGTGCACTAACGTTTGTTATGTGACAAAGCCGGCTAAGATAATCCAAAGAATAAAATGATTTTTTTTTTAAAAAAAAAAAAGAAAAAGAAAAGGGAATTGCTAAATTCATCAAAACGCTTGGCTTGGGTTCCTTCCCCTAAGAAGAGTCAAACTTGTTATCCCCTTCAAGTCAGTGTCTCTTGTGTGTCGAGTTTTTGTTTTACTTCAAAGCATGACTTCTCGAAAAATCCTTTCACGGTACCTTACGGTCTGTCGGTCTTGTGAATCATAGAAAGTGATGGAAGCCCGCTTTGAAGGCATCGAAAGGGTCATGAGTGCCCTACAATAAATGGTGAGGAAACTCGAGTACGACCAGGGTCGTGTATTGGGAGGAAACTGGAGTACGACCAGGGTCGTCTATTGGAATCGTGGCTAGGATGCAAGAAAAGCAAGTCCCAGATTTGGAGGAAGAGATCCAAAAGATGTGGGTCAAGATGGTGCACCCATGTCTTCGTGAGCTTTTGAAAGACCGTGAGAATGATTGGCACCAAGAAAGGAAAAGCGTGAGGGAGGAAATGAACTCACAGAGCCGCATTCAGCAGGAAGACATGAGGAATGTCCAAGCCTGCATGCACACAGTGGTGGATGCAATCCTAGATATCCGAGCCTATCTCAGAAATCCCACGCTTGAAGAATCCCCCCATCGAGCCTGTCCCAAATGACCCCTCCCCCGTCACTCTTATCACTGCCCAAACGACCCCGAGATGCCTAGGGAGTCTGCCTCCCCAAAACCATACCCCAAGCGGAAGCCCACTACCAAGAAATAGCCGACCTCGCCCCATAGCTCCTAAACCCTCTCACCGCCAAAGGGCCGCACCATACTCCTTTTCCGCGAATTGGGAACCCCAAGAACCTCACTACTTGATCAATTGCTCAAATAGGGGAAAATCACTTTGCTTGACCCAAGCGTGATTTCATCCGAACATCCCAGCCAGCGGTCCGATGAAACTCAATTTTGTCGCTACCATCAAGGGGTAGGACACTCCACCGGGGCGTGCGACGCTCTAAAGGACAGGATCCAAGAACTCATTGATGAGGGTGTCATTACCAAACGAGGGGACAAGTGGGTCTGAGCCAGGGACGCAAGGAGACGAAATGAGAAAGAGAAGAAGTCGTTATGAGTGGCCTAGTATTTGTGTTCTAGAGAGTCTCCTAAATCCGTAGTGGATATAGTCTTTTGTCTTTCTTTTTCTTTTAGCTTTCCCAAAAGGCCCTGCGAGGCCAAGGTATGTAAAAATCCACAATGTGGCGATGGTTGAGTCAATAGTCAAGTCCAGAGTTGTAAAAATTGAGTCTTCCATGAAATGAATTGTCTTTTACTTCTATTCTCCCTAGACTTGAGGCATTATTTGAAAATTACACTAACTCTCGGAATCACTCCCATTAATGTTTCCAAATGATTGTTATATCCCAATATGATGAGTTGATTCCCCTAAACATAGAAGTCAACAACGACTCATAAAGGGATGAATGGATCTAAACGTAAAAGGTTCTAGATTCCAATGATTAACCTTAAGATGAATGAATGTTGTGACCCGTTGGCATGAAGGAGACCATCAATGGCAAATCTTCCCCATACACTACCCGATACACGACCCAAGACACCTTTCTGAGGCAAACTCCCGATGCACATTAAAAGCATCCCAAGACAGTGAAAAGACGAGGACGTTGTTGCTCAGCCACCAAAGTTCAGCCATAAGTGCACATGCAGACTTCCCGAATTGTCAAAATCAAAGATAGGATAGGTGCAAAACGGTGAAAAAAAAAGGGGGGGGGGGGGCAATGCCCACGATGACAAGTTGGGCAGATGGGCGCCCGTTCCCCCTAAAAAAAAAAAATGCTTGCATTAAATAGCCCGTCCATATCAAAAAGGGTACACCCAAAAGGGCCCATCTCAAAGAGTTCACCCAAGGCAAAGTCAGCAATGACGTCCTCCGAGACAGCAAAGATACCAACCCCGGCCAAAGTGGCCCAAGAGCCGAACTACGATGACCTGAGCTCCTCACATTGAGTGGAATGTAGGCAACCTTCGGGTCCGATCATAACACGAAATGAATCCATACAACCTTGGTCCTCCCAAAATGACCCGGTTCTCCTTCCCCGGTCCCATCAATGACCAATTCTCCAGATAATGACTAATCCCCCCCATAAACAACTTCTCCTCCCGATCTTGCCATTGATCGAATCTTAATCCCAACGGGTCATAACAGTTATGAACGTTAAGGCTAATTACTTGAATTTTGACCTAAATACTAATCAAGATCTATTCAAGCAAACATCTTGATCACATTAATTGAAGCTGATTTCGAATGCCTCGACAAGTCTTCTCTTCCACATCTTAGGAAAGAGCCAAACACGTGAATTTCTGTCCATAGGCTTCTTCTCTCAGAAAAGGGACTCACTCCCGTAAAAGCCTATGTGTGTTTACTCGCGTGAGCAAGTGTAATCTGCTCTTGTCCGTGTCAAAGTCAATTTTTGCTTTCGTCCGTGTCAAAAGTCAACTAGGCCACTCCTAAAGAGGGAAGATAAAGGAAATATGGAAAGGAGAAAAGTGATATGGTTGGAAAATTAAGGGAAAGAAACACGAGGAATGATTCCCAGAAAGGTGAAACACTGGGGCTGGCAAACCGTGGTCGAAAAACCCGAGGATTAGACATCACAATGGGGCTGGCTAGCCGTAATCGTGCAATAGAAAGACCGACGAAAAGTCATGCTTTGAGTAAAACAGTCTAAGCCAAATAAACCCTCATCTGTCAAAATTCCCTAGAAGCACCCAGAAAATTTGGTCGAAAAAGTCAACCATGATTGAACAACCCGTACGGCTGGTTTTGTCCCTGTGAAAAAAAAATTCACATCAGCAGCCTATATCAACTGATCTCTCGCAAGCTAAACTCATTTTCGCTTGTTCAAAGTCTGTCAAACCCCTCGTGATTGAGTCCAAACTCATCTTGGGAATCCCCGACGGTCCAATAATGACCACAAAGCCCTCTCGAGGCCCAAGCCAGTCATAAATGATGAATTTACAATGATTTAAACAACCAAAGATAACAAATTTTCATACACTGTTTTCGAATAAAACAAGCCAAAAGAAAAATTGTTCAAGTTGGTGCACCCTAGTCTGAATCTGGGTAAGGATCCTCCGGAGGCGAATGAACTCTCTCCAAAGGACGACGCGGGTACATGCTAGGGTCAAAGAAGAAAATGGATTCTGCCATGCTGGAACCTTCACCCGAAGAGGATTGGCCTGGAAAGAAGGAAGAAGGAATCTGGGAGTGAAAACCCGAATGTCTTGCCGGCAGGGGATCCACGCGCTCTGAGGCCAAGTGGGCAAATGGGTCCGGAGTGACCTCGTGGGAGCCAGGATCACGGAGCGAATCACGAAAGGCCGCCAAATCAGCCCCGCCTAAGGTATGGCGACGAACAAAGGACGGCAGTAACTCCACGCTCGACGACCGACGGAAAGGCCTCTCCCCACCACTCACCGAGTTTTTGCCCGGTGCAAACCTGGATTCTGTCCGAGGCCCCTTAGAAGAGCGCCCAACGAACCTCTTTAGCCACCTTTTGGCCCGTTTTAGGAGAGAAGGCCTCCCCAGCAAAGCTCGCGCAGCAACCTACACATGGATAAGGAAACTGCTCAGCAAGGGAGGAGACAGAAATATGGGATGGGTGTGCACAAATGGAAAAGAATGCATACCACGTCAACAAGAATTTATCCAACCGGGGCTTCCCCTTCTGCAACAGACACGACCACCATGTGAACCCGGCCGTCAGCATAAACGAAAGAATAGTCCTGCCACACTGGAGGAGCTACCCCAGAGGCCACCACCTGTGGCGATCTCAGCCTCGTGGCCACAAACCGCCCATATGGCTCATCAGTGATCAATTCAGCGGCATCCGCTCCCATGAGAAAAGGGTCATCCCCACGGTCAGCAACGAACATGGTCTCGGGCGGATCAACGGGCGCCCTCTGCATGAGGCCTAGTCCATGCTACCACAAAACCCTCTCACCTATATAAAAGGCCTCGCCTCTAAACCCTACCAGCAATCTCCTCTGTCTGGTCACCCTCAGGGCTTCGCTTGGATCAAAGACCACCTCCCGCCCCTCATACCGAGACCAAGGGAAAAGGTTGAGCTTCGCCGGCATGGCACCCCTCAAAACCGCTCTCACATTAGCATAGCGGATAGAAACTCGTCCCTTAGACCCTCTCTCCCCGAGCTTCCCTAGCCCAGCAGGTCATGGCCGGAAAGATGAGGTCCCGGTCAAAAGCCAGCCTCCATGGATAGTTGCGAAAGATCTCGTAGTACCAAGCCTACAAAAGAAACGGCAAGGAAAGCCGTCAGCACACTGAAATGAAGAATAGGCCGAATGCAAAAAGTAAAGCAAAGGCCGAAGTAGAAGTACCTCTAGGGCAAACTGAAAGCAAGCCAAAGACTTGCTCACTTTCCGGCTATACTTGTAGAGCTCCATGAATAGCTCGGCCAAACCAGCCTCACCCCAAGTAATGTCTCTGATGGCCTCAGGTGTAGTCAAAGACCCAAGAAGAGGGAACATACAGGTAGTGTCAGCATTGGCAAAAATGGTGCTACTGAGGAGGAGCCACACATAGGAGCGCCCAAGCTGCTCAGCGGTAATCCGGCCCGCAGCATACTCTAGAAAGTTTGGCCCGAATGACCCTCTCGACTGTTTGCACTAGGATGCCCAAACCCTTGGTAGAACCTGAAAATCCAATGAGCGCCCTGATATCGGCCTCGGGGATCCTATCCCTCCAAACAACCGGATGCCTGCCAAAGGAAAGCCCGGTAATCATCGCAAAGTCAGTAGGGCTCACAGTCACCTCTCCCCAGCTCAGATGGAATGTGTGGGTTGTGTCCCACCAATATTCACCCAGGGCATTAAGAAGCCCCATACTCCTATTGGTGTTCACCAGCTGGCCCACAGCCTCTATAAAAGGCACCAGTCCCGTGCGTGCCACCCACTCCCTCGGACTGGGAGCATCATCAACAGACTCAGGCATGGCTTCCCACAAAGAGAAGAAAGAATCTGGCGACCCTCGAGACTTGGGATCACCACCCTACAGGTAAACACACAACATGTATGAATAACACAGTTTACAGATACCAATGCTCATAATAATTGCACAAAAAAAAAACAAATGAGAGAAAAGTTTCCGTCCCTTTTAAAATTGCATAAGTCATTTTAAGGGTCAATTTTTGGAGAAAAGTTTCCGTCCCCTTTAAAATTGCATAAGTCATTTTAAGGGCCATTTTTGGAGAAAAGTTTCCGTCCCCTTTAAAATTGCATAAGTCATTTTAAGGGTCAATTTTTGGAGAAAAGTTTCCGTCCCCTTTTAAAATTGCATAAGTCATTTTAAGGGTCAATTTTTGGAGAAAAGTTTCCGTCCCCTTTAAAATTGCATAAGTCATTTTAAGGGTCAATTTTAGAGAAAAGTTTCCGTCCCCTTTAAAATTGCATAAGTCATTTTAAGGGTCAATTTTTAGAGAAAAGTTTCCGTCCCCTTTAAAATTGCATAAGTCATTTTAAGGGCCATTTTTGGAGAAAAGTTTCCGTCCCCTTTAAATTGCATAAGTCATTTTAAGGGTCATTTTTGGAGAAAAGTTCCCGTCCCCTTTAAAAGGTGCATAAGTCATTTTCAAGGGTCATATTCTTTCCGTCCCCGAAAAGGCATAGTCAGTTTCGGAGAAATTGTCATTTTGGTCTCAACAATAATATGCCCATCCCATAATTTTCCCCACAAACATACAACAACTTATCCTAGGAAATGCTAGCATGCACTTAACTGCGCCAAAATGACTAGTCGAATCTAAGGTACAAGTAGTTTATGCATGGACCACGGGCAACATACTTTGATTTTGGGAAGTTTAGCTAGGCATGTCCAAATGAGGCAATGAGCACATACTCACGTCCCTAATGGTCCCAATGACACAAAAATGAAGTCAATTTCATGAAATCACGTCAAGAAATGCGAAGATCTCAAATGGCATGGACAAAAACCCTAGGCCTAGGGAAGACGTGCAAGGCTCAAATGTGAGTAGGAAAAATGCTTACCCCGTCGCCATGGCACAAGTGAATTGTGGGAGACTTGTAGAAACCCGCTCCTTCATCCCGGAGATTGATAGCGTAGCCTCGAAAGTTTTGAGCCATGTCTAGCCTCTTCTCCTCCCTTCTAGGATAACCCGCACGTGCCCGTCCCACCATGATCAATCCTTGAGGAATCCGAGTAAGAAAATTTGGAAATTGATGGAGTTTTCCCTCTCAAAATCGCCTCTTTTCTCTCTGTTTTTTTTTCTTTCGTCTGAAGATTGGGGCAACCATCCGTATGGCTGCCTTTTGAAAAAAGAAGGAGACGCCCTCTTAAGCCGTACGGATGGTTTGGGCGAAGAAAAATCTCAGCCTAAAATTACCCTTGTGCCCCTCGCACCTTGAACAAGATTTTTTCCCCAAGATTCGAAAAATGCCCTCCTTGGCTCATGCAACTTGAATTGAACCTAGAAAATTTAGGTTCCCGAAGTCATCACAGGCAGTCCTAGCGACGTAAGCCCATCTTTGTGAAATTAAATATGGCCGTCCTCGACGTAAGCCCAGTTAAAAATTTGTTGTCAAAATTTGGCCGTCCTCGACGTAAGCCCAGTTAAAAGTTAAAGTTTGGAAATGGTCTTTTGCTTGATGCTTATTATGGCTGTCCTCGACGTAAGCCCAGTTAAAAGTTAAAATTTGGAATTTGAAATGGTCTTTTGCTTAATGCTTATTATGGCCGTCCTCGACGTAAGCCCAGTTAAAAGTTAAAATTTGGAATTTGAAATGGTCTTTTGCTTAATGCTTATTATGGCCGTCCTTGACGTAAGCCCAGTTAAAAGTTAAAATTTGGAATTTGAAATGGTCTTTTGCTTAATGCTTATTATGGCCGTCCTCGACGTAAGCCCGTTAAAAGTTAAAATTTGGAAATGGTTTTTTGCTTATTATGGCCGTCCCTGACGTAAGCCCAGTTAAAAAATTATTGAGAAAATATGGCCGTCCCTGACGTAAGCCCAGTTAAAAATTTGTTGAGAAAATATGGCCGTCCCTGACGTAAGCCCAGTTAAAATTTGTTGAGAAAATATGGCCGTTCCTGACGTAAGCCCAGTTAAAATTTGCTGAGAAAATATGGCCGTCCCTGACGTAAGCCCAATTAAAAATTTGTTGAGAAAATATGGTCGTCCCTGACGTAAGCCCAGTTAAAAACATGTTGTCAAAATTTGGCCGTCCCCGATGTAAGACCATTAGCTATGACATAGAATATCGTTATAGGCTAGAGCCTTTGTCCCGGCAGTCCTTAGAGGGACGTAAGACCATTTTTCCCGTCAATCTTCCCAAAGATGGAGTTGACCCCGGTCAAGTTATGACTTAGAATAGTCGTTATAGGCTAAGAGCCTTTGTCCCAGCAGTCCTTAGAGGGACGTAAGACCAGTTTTCCCGTCAATCTCCCCAAAGATGGAGTTGACCCCGGTCAAGCTTAGACTTAGAATAGTCGTTATAGGCTAAGAGCCTTTGTCCCGGCAGTCCTTAGAGCGACGTAAGACCAGTTTTCCCGTTAATATCTCCAAAGATGGAGTTGACCCCGGTCAAGCTATAACTTAGAATAGTCGTTATAGGCTAGAGCCTTTGTCCCGGCAGTCCTTAGAGGGACGTAAGACCAGTTTTCCCGTCAATCTCCCAAAGATGGAGTTGACCCCGGTCAAGCTATGACTTAGAATAGTCGTTATAGGCTAGAGCCTTTGTCCCGGCAGTCCTTAGAGGGACATAAGACCAGTTTTCCCCTCAATCTCCCCAAAGATGGAGTTGACCCCGTCAAGCAATGACTTAGAATAGTCGTTATAGGACTAGAGCCTTTGTCCCGGCAGTCCTTAGAGGGACGTAAGACCAGTTTTCCCGTCAATCTCCCCAAAGACGGAGTTGACCCCGGTCAAGCTTAGACTTAGAATAGTCGTTATAAGCTAGAGCCTTTGTCCCGGCAGTCCTTAGAGGGACGTGAGACCATTTTTCCCGTCAATCTCCCCTAAGATGGAGTTGACCCCGGTCAAGCTTGGACTTAGAATAGTCACCATAGGCCGTCCCCGACGTAAGCCCAGTAAAAATTTGTCCCGTGTAAGTCAACGCTCTCCTATAGAGTCAAGTTGACCGTATCCCCAGCAAGTCAACCCTCTCCCATAGAGCCAAGTCAACCATGTCTCGCCTCTGACCCCTAGAGTCATGCCTCCTTGCGGACCTAAGTAACCCCGCGTACCTCCGAACTACGTTAGGCTTGATTCCCCGCGAACGGGAAACGTAGGAATCCTATACCACTAGGTCCAGTCATGCAACCAAAATCGGTTAAAGCCGTCGTCCCGTCAGATTGGGATGCTTATTTCTATTGACAACCCCGCTCCTTCGAAGCGACGTTGCCGAGGGGCTCTGTAAGTACCCCAATCGGAAACCAACCTATCTTAGAGGTAGCCTTAGCACCGTTTCAGGGATAAGCTAATAGGCCAGGACCTCCCTAGGATAAGCTATAAATTCTAGGACTACTCTGGTATAAAATTGGAAAAATCCAGAAGCTCGCCAGGCTGAGCCGTACGGATGCTTTGGGTACTAGAGGGGCCTAGCCGTACGGCTGGTTTGGGCACCCTCAGTCCCTATAAATAGAACCCCTTGGTGATCATTTCATAGGGGGGAGAAACATTAGAACTAAGGTAATTCTGTCGAATTCACCTCAGAATAGTGTGAGTAAGAGTGAAAAAAGAGTGAAAGAGAGAAAGGAAGATTGGCCTAAACCAAGATAGGTAAAGCCACCTCCTCCCCCTCCCTTCTCTTCATCTAAGAACTCTATTTATGTTTGATCTTGTCATTTATTGTTGATCTTTACATTCTTGCAAGTCTTGTCCATTCAAGCAATATACATATATCTATTATTATTTATATTTCCTAGTCCAAGCCATGAGATGATCAAAGGTGCCATCCATACTTTGTGTGGAAGAGGTTCAAACCTAGTTTGATCATGGCTTGTTGATTGTTCATTTACATTCTTGTCATGGATGATTTTCTTGTTGTTCATTTTGCTCATTTTAAGCTATGATGATCATGTTGAGGATAAAGTCTCAATCTTTATCCTCATCACCTTGATTTAGCCCAAAATTCCCAAGTTTGGGGTAATAAAGATCCAATCTTTATGGTTTGTTCTTGTCCCTAAAGGATTAATCTTGTCTAGCAGAGCCATTTTGATGGTAAAGTTTCAATCTTTACTCATCAAATGGTCACTATGGCTCAAAAGGGCATATTGGCCACCTTTTTCATTTTTCTCCCATGATTGCCTTTGATCATGCCCAAACTCTTGTTTTGGGAGGTTCTTTGATCATCAAATGGCATAGGAATGAGTTGTTAATGTTGTTTTGTGTTGGAATAACAAACTGGAATCAGAACAGTTTGGTCCAGTTCAAGCAGAATGCTCTGTTTCTGCCTAGAACTGGACTGTTGCTTGAATAAACTGTAAAATCCCAGGAATGGTCTCCCCATCCGTACGGCTACTTTGGCCGTATGGGCAGATTGACCATTTTGCCCTTCTGTCTTTTGTTTTCTTGCCAAACAAACCCTTTTTCAGTTGAAAAGATAAATAAAAAGTTAAAACAAAGATTTTTCGTTAAAACACACACACACACATGCACTTTTGTTAACTAACAAGGGAGACTCGGCTTTGTCCGAGGCAACTTGGGAGGACGTAAAAACTCTTCCCAAGTTGTAACCTGATATCCGAACCTTTGAACTCAAACCTTTGTCATTTTGTTGGGTTTAAAATTAACAAAATGTGGCGACTCTGTTAAATTGGTCAGGTTCCCGCGTTTGGTATTTCGCCCTTGGAACGCGCTCGCGTTCCCACCTTTTTTGGGGCGGGATCCTTACACCTACCTTGGACCAACTTTCTTTCTTTTCTCTCTTTCCACATATACCCACTGAAACCCGTATCATCATCAACCGGGTCATCCTCAAACTACGTGGACCTGAGCTTCTCACATCGAGAAGAACGTAGGAAATCTCCTGTTCCGGTCCAAAATATACACAACCCACCTCGAGCCAACTTTCATTCTTTTCTCTCTTCCCCATACACCACAATTTCTATTCTCCTTCTCGATTAATAAAGGCGTTTATTATTTTGAGAATACTTGTCTACAACATAATCATAAGATACATAACTAATCAACAAGGTCCATTCTCTAGCAATCAAAATACAATTCTGAATAAAAAAAATTTCAAATATCTCGACAAGTCTTCCGTTCTACAATCTAGGAAAGAGCTAAACACTTACTTTCTGTCAAGCAGGGGCTTCCTTCCTTTTGTACATATATACACTCAAGCTGTCCAAAGAGTCAAAACACGAGAACTCTCTCTCTCTCTCTCTCTCTCTCACCATAACGAAAAGGCTCCTGCAAGTCGTCCATACAATTCTGTCTTTTTCGTTATTTTGAGTCGACTGAAATATAAAAAAAAGAAAAAAAAAATGAAAAAAAAATAAAAACGACGCAAAAGAATATACCCACCTAGATTGAAAACCCGCAAGGGCGGTTTAGATAAAAAACAAGGTGCGTCTAAAGAGGAGGTAGAGTCACCCACCAAACTGGGGCTGTCCCAACGAAATTCAACCGACTACCGATGCTCCCACAATATCACTCTCCACGAAAGGTCATATCTTCATCAAAGTTCAACATGGTTGACCTATTTCAAGAGCCCCAATCAAACTGGAGCTGCCCCAACGGAATTGGGCCGATTACTGATGCTCCCCACTCTAGACACCCCGCCTTAGACCGCTCACCCAGATTGAACATTTGATTTTGTGTTTCTTTTTGTTTTAAGTTTTTTTCGTTAGTTTCTATTACTTTTGTTAAGTTCCTGACTGACTTCGTCAAGTTTAGGGACTAAACTGAATAACAGTTCTGACTTTCCAGTCCATTCTGTCAAAAAAGCCTTTTCAAAGTCGTGCGCCTCCGCCCCCATAGGTCAGACGCGCGCGCCTTCCGTCTCTATAGGCTGGAGGCACGCGCATCTGGGCGTCAGTTACAGCTTCTGTCCAAGAATCCCTCCCTTGCTCAATTTACACGATTTTGCTTGGTAATTTGATCTTTGTGACTTAGTTTTGGCACCAAAAACAACTCATTTCTACCTATAAAAACCCCTCTTCTTCACCATTAAAAAAGGAGACTTTTTGGAATATAAGAAAAGTATACACAAACACTTCTAAAAGGTATTTTCAAGGCATTCTCCAAAGAAGTACTTGAGGCTACTTGAAGTTTAGGTAAACATTACCCTTCTCTCTTCTCTCTACTTCATCTCTATTCTTCTTCTTTTGTTTTATCAAAGTGTGCAATCACCCAAACCATTTTGGGACATAACACCAAAGGCCACTTCATTCCATTGAAGTTGGCTAAGGAGTTATCTCCCCATATTCAACCCCTCTTTTAACCCCTTAAATCTCATTTTCAAAGAATAGGAAGAACACATCTTTTTTTATGTAGATTATGAACAAGCAAGACCAACTTTAGTTGGGCAAAATAGGTGTTTAAGTACTTCCCATTTCGTAACCTAACCCCCGAACCTCAATACACGAATCTTTAGTTTTTCGTAACAAAACATAGGCTATTATTAGGTTTTTCTTATGTTCCTCTAAAAAATAAGTGGCGACTCTACAATATAAAATCGACTAGACATCCTAGGATCACCTGCCGCTCTAGCCAAGTGAGTGGGGCTCCGCCCGGGGTATCTACAGTGGCGACTCCGCTGGGGACGTTTGAGGGTTAAACTTGCATTTTGTTCATAATCTACAGTTTCTGGTCATTCTGGTTCCTGAAGGTGGGAAGCATGCGCCTTTGGCCTGCCTTGCCTAAGGCGCGCGCGTCTCACGTCAGTTACCAGAATCGCCCACCTCCCATGTGTTCTTCCTTTTCTGTGCTAATCATTTCTGCAGGGGTTCAAAAATATGTTCAGGACTAGGGCAATCCCTATTGGGTTTCGTAGTAACATGCGCAGCGGAATTAAGCATTTAAAATTTTATGAAACTCAAAGCCATGGATCCGTTCATATGATTATATCAAATAATTTCATAATGAATACTAGAATACTAACCCTTGATGACTTTGAATTTGCAACCTTGAATTCGGTGGAGGCTTGAGAACTTGATCACGAACACAAAGCTTGAACACGAACTTTGAAGATGATGAGTTTCACCCTCTAGCGGTATCCACACCATGAACGAATATCAAGAACACTTGATCTTGGTTGCTAGACCAAATTATGAAACACACTTTCACAATTGTAAGAACTATATGGAATTATGAATTTCTTAATCTTTGATTCCAAATCTTTAATCAAGAATATTCTCTCTTAAAACTACTAGGTTCTATTAGCTTAATGGCTGGTGAAAAGATGCTTATATAGGTCCTAGTCATTAACCCTTAATGACCTAGGATTCCTAAATCCCATCACCCAAATAAGGAAACAAACTTTTTGTCCAAGCAGTTCTGGCACGGTCGTGCCCTACAACTGGCACGGTCGTGCCCTACAACTGGCACGGTCGTGCTAATAGGGTCGAGCCTGCCTTCCTTTTTCTGATTATTGGCACGGTCGTGCTTTATAATCATGTGACTACCCCTTTCCGATGAAGCGACGCATGGGAAGTATCTTATGATTATTTTTATTTATAAAGGGAATATTCTTAACGACATTAAAATTATGAGAGTCGCCACGCCGTTTTAATTAAAGCCAAAACATTGAAAAAAGCATTTTTAGTGGGTTCGGGGGTCAAATTACAACAAGAGAAGAATATTGAACGTTATCACTCCTATTGCCCGAATTGATCGGTCTTTCTATCATGATGAATGTGTTAGTAGTGTGTTAGTGATTTAGACCGGGTCCGAAGATTGCGTACGTTCCTCTCAATGTGAGAAGCTCAGGTCAGCGTAGTTCGCAGAGAATTAGAATAGGCAGAAGAATCGGGATCATGCATAATGAGGGGGAATTACCTAAAGTTTAGGGTTTAGAAGTAGTTCCTAGATCATCCTCGGGTTGATGAACCCTAGATCATCATCGGCTATGAAATAACATATAATTATGAAGATCACAACCCTAAATATAGCATAAATAAGGTTTTAATCTAAGAACATGATGAACATATGAATGAACATGCAAAGCATATGAAGAAACTATGAATAAACATGTAAGAACATGAATATAAAAGATCTACATTAAAAATGATGCAAGAACATGAAGAAAAAGTTAGAAAACTTACCTATGTTGGCAAGAAATAAACCTTGGATCTTCTTGAGTGTTTGAATCCTTAATTAGGGAGAAAATTGTGTTAAAGAACTCCAAAATTCGGACTTAGAGCTCTCAAAATCGGACCCTAAACCAATAGCATGGGATTGGTTTATATAGTAAACTGAGGGGAAGATCTGACGGTCCAGATCATCCGGAGCAAGGTTGGCCGCCTGGCCAAGACTGAAGCCGGTGACAAGAGTGGCCGCGTGGCCAAGGTCGACGCGTAGCAAGGTTGGCCGCGTGGCCAATTCTGCTGGATGACTTGATTCTTAAGCTAGGGTTTCTGCATGGTTTTAAGGAAACCATTTGTTACCTATTTTGATAGATTTTGTCATAAATGAGATATTTCGAGAATCCTTGCAAGGTTTCTAATTCCTATAAAGTCCTTGTATTTTTGGGAAAGTCCTAATAAACTCATTTTCAGGTCGGATACTAACAGTAGCCCCTCGGCGACGCTTCTTGCAAGGCAATGTGGGGTCGACGATAAAAGAAGGATCCGTCTGAAACATGAGTTTCAAAACAGATGAAAGGTAAGGGAACGGCTGAACCTTGACAGGCGACCTACGTATCCGCGGGGGAATCAAGCCAAACGTAGTTCCAATCTGATGGGGAAATTGAGAATGATTGTCCTCTGATGGGGAGCAACGTCTTCTGCTGGGGAAAGTGTATCTACTGGGGATGATAGATGACCGCGTCGGTCGGGTGGCTGGACCTTTTCAGGTTTTCTACGTATCCTCCGAGGAATCAAGCCGGTCGTAATTCAGAGACTATTGGGACATCGAACTTCTGCTGTGGATAATAAACCTACGGATACTATCTTGTATGAAGAACGAACATTCGTAAGCAATGAAGTTATTTGGGAAAAATAAAGACTACGTTGTCTAAATAATCCCAAGATGGAATGGTAAACGCAATCAGGATTGCCAAGGCTCCCGCCGATTGCGCTAAAGTAATAGATGTTGGATCTCTCGCGAACAGAAACGTCGAGGCTTCTGCCAACCACGATTGATCAAGGATACATATGTCCTAGAGGCGCCGAAGTCTCTACGATCATGCAAATCCTAATAATAGATGCCGGATCTCTCGCAAACAGAAACGCCGAGGCTTCTGCCAACCACGATCGATCAAGGATACGTATGTCATAGAGGCGCCGAAGTCTCTACAACCATACGAATCCTAACAATAGATGCTGGATATCTCGCAAACAGAAACGCTGAGGCTTCTGCCAATCCCGATCGATCTAGGATGCGTATGTCACAGAGGCGCCGAAGTCTCTACAACCATACGAATCCTAAGCAAATATTCGGTGAAGAATTGAAATTTTAAGGGGCTTTCCGTACCCAAAGGTAACGAATATCAGTCAAAATAGTGGTAAGGGCATTAAAAAATGAATTAAGGGGAAAAGATCAGGGGTAAAAAATGGAATTTTATCTGAAGGGACAAGGTTGGCCGCGTGGCCAAACACACTGAATTGCAATAGTGGCCACGTGGCCAAGACCGCTGAGTGGTCAGATCTCCTTCACGCGGATCGTTGATCTGACGGCTGGGATAGAGAGTGCATAAGTGGCCGCGTGGCCAAGGTCACCGTCGGGTTGACTCCTTGGTCACATCACCAGAAACCCTCCCTCTTCTCCTTCTTTCTTCTTTCTTCTTCCTCCTTCCTCCATTGTTGACGAGTTAGAGAGATAAAATTGAGTTTTTAGAGACAGAAAGCTCAGATTTTGATAATTTTGAAGACTTCATTTCATATATTTCTTGAAGCTATGGCAGATTGGATCAATGAGGCGTTATTCAGGGATTTTCCGGGCCAAGGTGGGTATATGCTTCCACAACAAGAGCAAAAAGGAGAGGGGCACGGTGATGCTCAGGGCGAGGGAAATGTAGGGGTTGACCCAGGAGACCCTTGATTCCGCGGGGCGGTTTGAGATCACGAGCCGCGACTCAGAATTATCGCGATAATCTGCTGCGGTCTACGTTCGACCAAGATTACGATTTTTACATCGACTCTGAGCGTCATTGGTCGATGGGGCTTCAGGAGACGCGAGAGGTAAATTTCGAATTTTCACTCCTCTATTTCTCGCACATTCGCATGTTTTATACGTAGTATGAGATGCCAAAATAATGGAATGCTAGAATTTAAATTGCTAGAATTGCAAATTACTAGAATGGTAACATACCCGTGCTGTGTTTAGATGCAGAGGATCAAGGCTCGTGGGTCCACAGTGATTGTTGGCAAACTGTGGGTGTCCCTGCCGGAGGGACCGGGCGGTTTGCGTGCTCGGATCGAGGCTATGGGGTTTGGCCCATTCTTTGACAGTGTCCGCATGGTTGGGGGCACCTTGAAGGTGGCAGCGGTGATAGAGTGTGCAGGGAGTTCTGGTGGGACACCACCCATACCTTCAACTTTAATTGGGGAGAGATTACCATCACGCCGATGGATTTCGCGGCTATCACAGGGTTGAGGTTTACTGGTACCCCTTTGCCTTTTGATGAGAGCTTGGCAGAGCGGCGGGACTATAGACAGGCTTTGCTGGGAGTTGACACTGATCTGGGAGGAGGTGTCAAGGGTTATGGAGTGGAAGCCGGGAAAGTGAACCATTTGGTGGAGGTGGCTATTGAGGCCTTTGGTAGGGGGAGTATGATTTGGATTGTTTGGTCCGGCTGTTCTTATGGTATAGCTTTTCAGAGATCTTGTTTCCCAGTGGGGCTACTGTGTGCCGTACTCACTGCTAGGGGCTCTTGTGGACTTGGACCTAGTCGGTGGGATTTCTTGGGGTGGAGCCGGTTTGGCTGAGATTTACCGGGCATTGGACCATTGCTCGAGGGCTAGCTCGTCGGCCTTTGATGGGTTTCAGTTTGTCTTTGAGGTATGCTCTTGACTACCCTTCTTTTTCACATTGTTGAGACTTCCGCTCTATCTTTTGGTCTGAAATGTCTTTTTCATTGTATGCACAGGCTTGGGTGTACGAGATCTTTGCTGTCGCCCCTTTTCAGTTGGTGATGAGTGCCAACAAGGTTGTTCCCATCATGTCGTACTGGTGCAAGGGCAACAGGGCTCCTCCCCGCAGAAACCGGGATAGGAAGACGGTGGATGCTGCTGATCTGAGGAGGGTGTTCGCGATGTCTGAGCCTATCGGGGTTAGATTTTACCTATAGAGTCCGACCAATGAGGCTTCGGTGGGTCCCTATGTAGTGGAGTTGACCGCTTCTAGGGTTCTTCTTGTGGTTCTCACCGGGGAGGCCATGTATCTCGGAGAGAGGGTGGTTCGTCAGCACAGGGCTGGTGCGTTACCGTGGGCTCCTTATGACCCTCCTCGGGATATGCTCCATCCCGCGAGGTTGGCGACTTTCTTGGCTCCCACTCCGGCAGAGCATTACAGAGGGAGTGATGACTATGCCGGCTACGTGCAGACACGGATGATCAGCCCTCCGGTTCGGGCTAGGATGCTATCGGGAGATGGATCGATCTCGGCCCGGTATGTTGGTCGGAGTCGGCCTTTGGTTGACATGCCCCTTTGCTCGAGTAGCGTGAGAGTGATGAGGGGCGACCGGGAGGTGGAGCTTAGCTTGGAGCCGACTGATATAGATCTTGTTGAGGAGACATTCATTCCTCCACCCGACGCTGGGGTACGGCTCTGTACTTTATATTAGTCATGTTTGCACACACTTATTTCTTTCTGCATTATAATCATTTGCCTTGGCTTCCCTTTCAGGTGACTCGGGAGGCAAATATCCGTTCAGCTCGGCGAGAGAACGTGTTGATGCGCTTACTGAGGGAGGCGTACCATTCATGTACTTGTCAGAGGGATGACGTTGCGTCACCCCAGCGTCGGGAACGGTCTCCGAATGGTACAGGCTCTTCTCACACTGGTGGTCGAGCAGTCCGGGGACGGAGTTTGGGTGCCGGTAGCTCTCGAGCTTTAGCGCGGCGTGGAGACACCACGGAGGAGGATTCTGATTAGGCCGGGGGCCATCTTTTCATCTTTATTTCCTACACTGTTAGCTAGTAGAGAGCAGAGGAATATGTATGTATAGAACATATGTACAAAATGCATGTATGTATATTATGTTTCTAAAATGCAATTTTATTGTGGGAGCCTACTTGTGCAAACTAGTTATTTTACAAATGTTCCTAATTTTATTCAATGCATGAGCCACGGGATGGGGCAGGTACGTAGTTGCATGGATCCGTTACGGAGTGGGAGGAAACAAACTGGATTTCTGCATGGAGCGATGTTGGCCGCATGGCCATGGCGAGGCTCGGAGCAATATTGGCCGCATGGCCATGGCAAGACCCGGAGCAATGTTGGCCGCGTGGCCTAGGACGAAGTTGGCCGCGTGGCCAAGAGCATATGTGGCCGCGTGGCCAAGTCCCGCGCCGCCTCTGGTTTTCCTTTTCCTGGCAAGAATCGGAAGTTATGTAGTATTTAATGGGAGTTTGTGTCCTATTCAACTTCGTACCAGCAACTCTTTTGATCAATTTTGAGTTCCAATCATCAACTTGCTATTCTTTTTCCATGGATCACAATGCAAGGCTTTCTAGACTTGAAAAAGGAGCTTTCATAACATCTTTGGAAAAGTGGGTTGCCAAGATATCCGGTCCTTGTCATAGGAATTTGAGAAGCGCTATGGGATCAATGTCTTTGGTCATTCTTACACATGAACTCCAACACTAACCTCTTGCAAGCTTGTGGGAAGTTTTGGAACAACACTCTTCATGTTTTCAACTTTTCTTTGAATGAGATGGTACCCACTTATGAAGACATCAAGGCGCTTTGCGGTTGTGAAGGGAAGGGTACACTTGCATTGCCCTTTGATTTTATTTCTTTGCATGACAAGTTGATAGCCTTTGGTGTGCCCGCAGATGACATTGGTAAGTATGCTAGAGGTGGCTACGTCGACCTTTCTTGATGCCAAGGCACTTTATGCACGCGGATGTGACCTCGGACCGTTCTTTGGACCATCCTGCCTTGTGTTTATTTGCTTCTATTCTTTTCCCTTCCGAAGTCGGATGTGCTAGTGAGGGATGTTTGACCATGGTGAATGCGGCTCGTTCGGGACATGACATCGTACCGGCCAGCCTTGGGGAGATCATCTGTGGGATTCCTCATCTTGCGGTTTATGGCGGGATGCCGTGCGGCAGTGATAGACTTTTGACCATGTGGTTGCAAGAAAGGCTCCGAGTGAACAAGCCAGCGGTTTCTTCGGCGGTGGCCCCATGGATGCACCGTATTAGAGGTATGGAGGAGAGGTTCGAGGGCATGACTCTCAAGGGTTGGGAAAGGTACTTGGCGGAGATGGTGACCGATGACATCAAGTGGGTGGTTCCCCATTGGCACATTAATTCTGTGAGGGAGAAGCAAGTAGGACTGCACATGATTAAAGTTCCATCATTTTCTGGGACCACTCTTTACTACCCTGCTAGAGTACTCCGTCAATACGGTCTAGTGCAAACCATCCCCGAGGGTTGGGATGAGGAGAGGACCCGTTTTCCTTTCGGCATACTTCATTTGGATGATAGCGCTTCGGTTCTCCTTTCTCAAATGTGGGGCGAGGCCGGTTTTGGCCATAGGACTCTCATCACACGCTCCAACAACACCTACCTATCACGAGAATATTTGGATTGGTTTATGGAGAGACTTGGGCAAGCGGAGCAGACTTTAGAGACCCTAAGGGGCACTATTTTGGCATCCTGTGCTCCTAGTTGTTCATTGAGGATGAAGGAGGCGATGGCCTATGAGAGGAGGAAGAGCACGAGCATGGCTAATAGAGATGAAGCGGGGACTTCAAGGAAGAGAAAGGATGGGGAGACTCCTAGTGTCAAAGCTAAAGGGGTTAGTGAATTTGAGAGGAGGTTTTGCGAGAACCCTAACAAGAAAAAGATTCGCCGTGGTCAAAGCAAGAAGAAAGGGACCGAAGGCACGAGTGGCACTAAAGAGTAGTTCCGAGGATCCTTCCATAGTCGTTGCAAACACATTAGTTTAATTTAGTTTACTTTTGTTTTAGTTTCAATTTCAGAATAGGTTATTTATTCAAAAACTATGTCAAGCTTAGACTCATCAAATAAGTGTTAACATGCAATGACTATGGAAATAAAAGTTTTTGCTTTCAGAAAATACAACTTCTATCTTTATTGCTTGACAAGATTTGGATGTTTATTTATTTTTTAGACCGCACCTTTTGAAAGGCTGCCTACGTTCCCCTTTTACAAATAGGACTAGGGGGCTCAGGTCACCTTAGTTCACTCCAGTCGGACTAGAATGATTTTAGAGAAAGGGAAGATAGAAGGGGGAATGCTCTAACTTTTGTCTAGACCGCCCTTGCGGGTTTTCGATCTAGCGAGCTTTGTACGCACCCTTATTTTGCATAGGCCGCCCTTTGCGGGTTTTCAGTCTATCGGGCTTCTTTTTGCGTAGTAAACATTTTTTTTTTTTTTTTAGAAGGGGAGTCTAGTCATAGTAGCGTCTGAGCTTGCTGAGATTGACTGGTTCCTTGAACGGGTTGCCATCCAAATCTGCCATTCTGATTGCTCCTCCGGAGAAGATCTTCTGCACTATAAACGGAACTACCCAAGTGGGGGCCCACTTTCCAAGGGGGTTGAACTTGTTGGGCAGGCGTGCTTTGAGCACCAAGTCTCCTTCCTTTATGTCAACAGGCTTGACTTTTTTATTGAAGGCTTTCGTCGTTCTCCTTTGATAGGCCCGGATGTGCTCCATAGCCTTCAATCTGCGTTCATCGAGCGTTGCCAACTGATCATAGCGACTACGAAGCCATTCTACCTCATTCACTTGGTTCTCGAGCAAGATCCTCAAAGATAGCACCTCCAACTCAATAGGGAGTACTGCCTCCATGCCGTATGTCAAAGCGTAAGGGGTTTCTCCCGTAGAGGTGCGGACTGACGTTCTGTACCCCCAAAGTGCCAATGGTAACTTCTCAGGCCAATCCCGTCCCTGCGAAGCCATTTTGCGAATTATCTGCTCTATCGTCTTGTTGGCCGCTTCAACCGCGCCGTTAGTCTGTGGATAGTACGGGGAAGATTTCTTTCGTTCGATCTTGAATTCTACGAGCAAGCGAGCACACTCGGCTTTGAAATGACTTCCATTATCTGATATAATGAGGTTAGGGACCCCATACCGACACATAATGTTCTCTTTGATAAACTGCGCCACCTTCTTGGAATTCAGCACTTTGTAAGACTGAGCTTCGACCCACTTTGTGAAGTAGTCGACCGCGACGAGGACGAATTCATGACCATTACTACCGGCCGGCGATATCTTCCCAATGATGTCTATACCCCACATGGCGAATGGCTAAGGCGTGGTGGAACTATACAATTGGTGTGGGGGATGTGGTTGAGGTTTGAGCATACTTGGCATTTGTGGCACCGTCGAACCCATTGAATACAGTCTGTCTCCATGGTAATCCAATAATAGCCCAGCCGAGTGATCTTCTGTCTAAGCATCCTTGCATTCATGTGGGGTCCGCACAACCCGTTGTGTACTTCTTCCATTATTGCTTCAGCTCTCTTGTTGTCGACACATAAGAGCAACAAACCGTCGTAATGCCTCTTGTACAAAGTATCGTCTAACAGCACAAACTTCCCCGCCAACCTTTTGAGTGCTTGCAGACTCTTGGCCTTCACATCTCCGTCAAAGGACATCTCTCCGTGCTTAAGGAACTTGTAGATTTGGGCGTACCATTGATCTCCGTTTACCTCTGTATCGATCTGGATTTCACAGCAATAGGCGGGGTTCTCTCTCCGTCCAACCCTGAATGGTTTCACGGACCTTCCTTCTGGAATTTCAACTAAGGAGGCCAATGTAGCTAGAGCATCCGCGAACCTATTTCTGTCTCGCGGGAGGAAATGGAAGGTAACCTCTTTGAACTATGCTATCAACTCGTCCATGTAACCTTGGTACCGCTGCAGGCAAGGATCAATAGTTTTCCATTTCTTCGCCGTTTGGTTAATAATCAAAGCAGAGTCTCCGTACACTTCTAACTCTTTCACGTTGCGTTCTAGGGCGGCCTCCAATCCGGCTATACACGCCTCATACTCGGCGGCGTTGTTGGTTGCTGAAAAGTTTAGCTTGATGGCTATGGAGTGTGCTCATCTTTGGGATCAATAAGTAGGAGTCCGACTCCATCCCTCGTTTGTTTGCAGCTCCGTCAAAGAATAATTGCCACCTTTCTGCGACCTTAATTGCAAAAATGTCGTCGTCCGGGAACTCGGGGTCGGGTCCTCTTGTCTCGGTGCTCGGAGAGTCTGCGAGCTGATCGCCATTGCCCTCCCTTTGATTGCCTTCCTCGTACATAAGTAATGTCGAACTCTCCCAAGAATACTGACCATTTAGCGAGTCTCATAGAAAGGGAGGGTTTATCGAACAGATACTTGATAGGATCCATTTTCGAGACTAGTAAGATCGGATGGGATACCATGTAGTGCTTGAGCTTCGTCACCACCCATACTAGGCCTACGCAGGTCTTCTCGAGTACGGAGTAATTGAGCTCGCTACCTTGTAACTTTCGACTGACAAAGTACACTGCATTCTCAATCCGGGAATCATAGCTCCGACGGCGGTGTCTGTCACAGTTAAGTATAGTAGCAACGGCTTCTCCTTATGCGGCGGGCGCAGGATTGGGGTATTCACCAAATACTGTTTGATCCTTCCGAAGGCTATCTGGCAGTCATAATCCCACCCCACACTGGCTGTTTTCTTCATTAACTTGAAAATTGGTTCGCAGATGGTGGTCAGCTGATTGATAAACCGACTGATGTATTGCAGGCGTCCCATGAATCCTTTTAGCTCCGTCTCGGTACGGGGTGGCTTCATCTCCAGGATGGCTTGAATCTTCCTTAGGTCGGCTTCGATCCCATTCTCGGTGACCATGTAACCCAATACTTTACCTCTGCGAACTCCAAAGGTGCATTTCGCCGGGTTCAAACGCATGGCGTGCTCTCTCAACCTGTTGAAGAATTTTCTGAGATCTATTAAGTGTTGGCCATCAGACCCTTTTGAATGTATAATCATGTCATCCACGTACACCTCAATCTCCTTGTGGATCATATAGTGGAATAAAGTCGTAACTGCCCGTTGGTAGGTAGCCCCAGCGTTCCTTAGTCTAAACGGCATGACAGTATAACAAAAAGTTCCCCATGGGGTGGTGAAAGCTGTTTTCTCTTGGTCCTCCTCGGCCATCTTGATCTGGTTATAGGCGGCAAACCCGTCAATGAACGACTTGACCTGATAATGGGCGGTTGCGTCCACCAACATGTCGATATTTGGCAAGGGGAAGTCATCCTTTGGCGTAGCTTTGTTGAGATCCCGAAAATCCACACATACTCTGACTTTACCATTGGATTTCTTGACAGTCACCAAATTTGATAACCAAGTTGGATACTCGATCACCCTAATGAAACCCACACGGAGTAGCTTCTCAATCTCTTCTTTCACTTGCAAAGACCATTCCGGCTTAATGCGGCGCAGCTTCTATTTGACTGGCTTAGCGTCTGGTGCTGTCGGGATTCTGTGCTCTACGATCAAGTTGTCAAGCCCCGGCATGTCTTTATAAGACCATGTGAACACATCCACATATTCTTTGAGTAGCTCAATCAGTGCTTCCCTTTCGGCTCCGCTGAAGAAGCTTCCAATCTGCGTTTCCTTAGGCTCGGCTTCGGTTCCCAAATTCACGCTCGTTAACACCTCATCGGCAGCTTGGGCTCGAGATACTTTTTGATTAATAACCTGTTCTGAGATTTCTTTAATGTATTCATCATTTAATGTGTCTCTGTCTGCCTCTTCTAATGAATCATTATTAACTAAGTGTATGTCATTATTTTGATTATTAGCCAATTTATCAGTTAAAATAGTGATTATGGAGGGATACTCGGAAAGGTCGAGGGTTTCATTCATGGCAAAAGGGAATATAGCGTTTGCAACAAGATCATCGTCTTCGGACGTAAGGTCGTCAGACTTAGAGGAAGACTCAAATTCAAAATGTAAAACACTAGACTCTGGGGATGGGGATTTTAGGTGAGTGACAGGAGATGCTACAGGAGTAGTGACAGGAGAAGGAGTAAGCCCCAGTGTCCCCACCATAAATTCCGGAGTAGCTATAGGTCCCCCAATGATGCACCAATTCTTGAGCTTGTCCCCCATGGGTACCACCAATGTCCTTGGGTCCACCTTATCTTCAGAACCGTCTCCAATGACGGCAACCATGTCTTCGTGCAGCCCCAGATTACCTAGATGTTGAAGCAGATATTGGCCGTCCCACGTCTTAGTCAAACTCAGAGTTTCTGCGGCTTCTATTGCTGGCTTGTCAAGGGTTGCGGCTTCAAGTTGATCTGCCAAGTCATCTGCAACCTTGGTGGAGTACTCATGCCTGATGGTTCTAACTCTGCCCGTGGCTTTTCATATTCCATGTAAGTCAGCTTCATGTTGGACCGATCGAATTCCACATCTCTGAAAATCTCGAACCCTTTCTGCAACTTCCCGGTGTGATCAATCCATGGCTCGGCGAATTCAAAACACGAAAAATCCTCCCCTTCCCTGACAAAGTAGCTATTCAGGGACAGGCGGTATGGCCGCATTTCAGGATTTTTATAGGGAAGCTTCATCTTTTTAAGCAATTCTATCCTTTGTTGCTCCATCTTGTCTTCAAGAGTAAGGGTGTATCCAAGACCGAACAATCCCCGGTGATCGATCTCTTTAACCAGACTTGTGGGACCTTGCAAGCACTTACCTATCCCCAGCCCCGGTACGAAGCCCATATTACGCAGTATCTTGACAACAGGTGCCACTTTATCCGTTGTTTTGGTGAGGTCGATGGTGCAGATTTGTGCTTGAGCGACTATCTCGAAGCCATTGAAGAGTCGGCTCTCTTCCCCATGCTGAATCTGTAAGACAGGAACGCCCTTGGTGTTCGTCCCTTGGGCAGTTACGAGATCGCTGTAGATGATGGTCACTTCATTACCAGATTGAAACTTCACACATTGGTGCAGGGAAGATGGGACAGCGCCCGACTGATGTAACCATGGCCGGCCAAGGAGGAGTGAGAAGGTTGCGGGGATGTCTATGACGTGGAAGTCGGTTGGTAGGATCTTTGTTCCGATGGTAATGGGCAAGGTGGCTTCGCCTATCACGGCGCGGCATGTAGAGTCATAAGCTTTGATGGTTTGCTTGGACGGGCGTAAATCAACACCATGAACGCCAACCACATCCATCATCCTTGAAGGCAGGATATTAATAGCGGAACCATTATCAATGAATACACGGGGAATTTTCTTGCCATTTACCTCGACAGTGATGTATAAAGGCTCATTATGATCAACCTCCGAACACTGGCTTGTCTAGCTCCGAGAAAGTGATATGTTTCCATAGTGGATATTACCAATCATCGTGGG
>JAOWBW010001021.1:77961-122372 GCA_026119855.1 Campanula takesimana
CGTTCATCGTTGATTATTTTAATATATCATGTTTAAATTGTTTAATCGATTATATGAATTGCATGATAATAAGATGAATGTATGTGATTGGGATTTTATATGCGATATAAAATTTATGAACATGATTGTATGGGGATTATGTAATTATTATATTGATGTGATCTATATGAATAATTGCATGGGGGATATCAATAAATAATTAGATTATGTGTATTGATAATTTAGATCTAATTTGTATATGTTATAAATTGTTTATTCATGATATTTATAGATCTAATAAAATTCGTAATCTGTAAATTCGTGTTAGTTTAATCTGATTAATGCATGAACACGATATTGGGATCGATCGAATTTTGAAATTCTGGAAATCTGGAAACTGGACTTGGATCCGTACGGCGGCTTACAAGGTTGGGTATTTCCCTAGTTCTTACCTCATCTCTAATCTAAGATGGTATCAGAGCTGCCGATCTATAGTGGCATGATCGCTTCCGCTTCTACATAGGCCCTCTGTCACCTCTTCTACAAGGTGCATTACACGTGTAGGCCCAACAGCCCACGATGTTGTTCCGCACCACCGGCTAATAAGTTCACGTTGTAAGCCTTGGGAAAGCCCGGCTACACGTGAGGGGGGCGTGAGCCTCTAACTACTTCTTACCACATCTCTACTTCTAAGTAAAGGGAGTATGTTGAAAATAAAATTGCAAAAGTCTGTAAATGTAGGGTGAGTGAATTGCAATGTGTGCTTTTAAGTATTCACAATGCTACCACTGGGCACCTACATCTTTTATGGATTTTATTGGTGGGCATGTGGGATTTTCGTGTGTGTCATAAGTCTAGTTAATCTAAAAGACTTGGGCTAAGCATAAGGTCATTTTTAGATGGGGTAAGTATTCATAAAAAGTACCACCTCTAACTCAAAATGAATAACAAATCTGGTCATTCTTTTTGGGACTTAGGGAGTAGGTCATTTGAGAGGGGGGTGTGTAAAGTATTGCAATGAGTAGTGGTGAATCAGCTGGTCCAAAAGCTAGCTTGTAAATGAAAGGAGTGATCACTATATGTTATTTTAGAAAGAAAAAAAATTGAGTTTTTTATTAATCATAATGTCATGAAGCCTATGATAATGCCATAAGGCTACAACTGGGCTTTTAAATAGGCTAACACAAATCTCCTTAACGGATTCGAACTTGTGACCACTCCAATATAAACAGAAACTTCCATCAAGAATTTTACTTATCGGTATCGATTATAATATTTGATAGAAATAAAAATCTTGGTATGGTACCTCTTTCATTTTCTTGCTTTTTATTTTTTGGGCATTTTCATTGGACACATCAATAAATCAAGTACAAATAATTATTCCTACAAGAAAAAATCTAACTTTCTTTTTGCTTTATGTCAACAAATATTTTTTGGGGGGCATTTTCATTGACACATCAATAAATCAAGTACAAACTAATTATTCTTATTCCTACAAAAAAAAAAAAAAAAAAAAGGTTTCTTTTTTGCTTTATGTCAACAAATAATGATAACCCCGTTTCTTGAAAAGAAAAAAATTTAGTTCCACAAAATCATAAGAGAAAACTAGTCTTTTTCTCAAACAGCACGGAAAAAAAACCGTTTTCAGGGATTTAAAATTCAATTTATACATAAAATTGTCAGCTCACTAGCTACTTACAAGTTACCTGGTGGTTTGAGTCATAAACTGGAGGTTTCAAAATCTGCACATGGTACTTCAACACGCCTGCCTCCTCATTCATGTGTACGTGGACCATTAATATGCTGGCGATTCAAACCTAACACGGTCTAATTCAAATTCATCATCAACTTGATCCGGCTCTGATACCATTTTTAAAATTGGGCGGTTATCCCTTTATTAAAAGGCTTTGTTAGGGGTGAGATTATCCAATCTATATAGTTGATTATTTATTTCCATCCAGAAGATCGCGTGTCCAGATTCGATGCTATAAAAACCAGTTTTTCTATAGTGTCCTGGAAAAAATGATTTTTGACACTTACTCTTTTAAATTTAGCTGAAGCTGAGAAGCCATGGTGCTTTTTTGTATGGAGAGGTTTGGTAATAGTGATTCTTCAATTCGTAGAAAAAATTTAAAATTTTCTATATACGTTTGTACTAAAGTTCATATCGGAAATTTCAATATATGTGCTTGATGTGATTCGCAGATGGGAAATACAACGCAGACAAGCAGATTATATCAGAGATAGACGACAATAAAAAGTTGATCGCCTTCAAAATGATTGGCGGGGATCTCATGAAGCTGTACAAGAAGATGGTGATAAGGTTCCATGTCGAAACAAATGGTGACAACAACTTGGTGGTTTGGACAGTCGAATACGAGAAGCTGGACAGCAGTATTCCTGACCCTGATACATTTATGAAGATGTTCAAAAACATCACCGAAACAATCGATGCCGAGTATCTCAAAGGGAACTAATAAGTTGGTCTTGTTTCAATAAAAGTTTTAATCTTGTACAATAATATGCTTTAGTTATTGAATAACTAAAGCATGATGTGTGTATGTGAATAAGAGGAGTTGAGTCAGATATTGCTCAACTCTACTGCACTTATTTTGATAGTTCAACTGTGTAAGCCCACCCTTCTTATAGTAGGGGCTTTTTGTATCTGATATTTCAAGTTTTTTTTTTTTTTTTTAACCGTTTCTGTATTTGTTGAAAACTGATTTTGTTTACATTTGTTGGAATAGTAATGTATTCCCTCTTTCTCGGAGTAAGTGTCCGACCATCCATTTGTACGGGGATTAAGAAGTGGTGGAAGTGGTGCAAGTATTGTGAGTATGAAATGTGAGGTAAGAGAGAGAGAGAGAGAGAGAGAGGTGGGGCAGAGAATAGTAAGTTGATTGGTGTTGTGAGTGTAAAAGTAAATTATGAGAGAGAATAGGTGAGAGGAATAGTAAAGATTATTTGTCATGACACGAAGTGGACAATTACTCTAGGACATACCCTAGGACAGACAGACTATAAAAGAAATGTGGACATTTACTCTAGGACAGAGGTAATAACTTCTTCTGTCGCATGTATATTAGCCAAATTTGCCCTTTTTTTTTCTTTTTTTTTTTACTGCAACGCTTATGTGTATTTCTCTATGAACATTATGATGAACATATTTACTTTAAAGTTGAAAACAATGAAAGTGTCCATGGATATAATCCATAAAATTGGTTAGTATTTTCACCATGATTGGCTCTGCTGTTTGAGTTTGGGAGCGGCATTGAGTACATTGCATCCAGAGGTGGTGGGTTGAATAGTAAATTTCATGATTGGTAATTAAAAAAAATTAAATTTTTAAACCGATTTTTAATGAAAAACTTGCATATCTAAAGTTGGGTTTTTTTTTTTTGGTAAAACTTCAGCACTGTTACTGTCATGCTAATAGAATTTATGAGAAAACATATGGGCAAACATTTTATTGCAATTAAATGACCACCTAAAGTTTTTAACTGCCACATCAATTTACAAGGACCAAAGTACAACTTTAGATTCCATTTTTAACAGTAACATGTACTACCTCTCCGTCCCAAAATAAAAGCCTTTTTCACTTCACGATAAGTAAAAAATAATGATCAAAAATAAACATTCATTTTAAGACAGAGAGTGTAGTTAGAAAGCTGGAATATTGGACTGCAAACTGAGACGCACAACTATGTTCACCATTTGGTCGATTGGCATTTGGCTGCTATCCCGCCTTGATTTAAGAAAGGCGTAAAGGTTTTCATTACTTGCTCATATGTTGGCCTCTTGTAGTCGACCGCCTGTTTTTTTTCACCATATACCACATCTATATCAGAACCCAAAACAAACATAATTTCATATACTCCCTCCGTCCCAGTCCATGAAACGATTGTCCAATTTCCTTTTTTTTTATTTGTCCTAGAAAATTAGTCTCATTTCCAATATTAACGCTTCAAAATCATTAAATTTCCAAAACTTACAATGCAACCTTAAAATGTTAGAAAATTCAAACGAGGCTATTAATTAGGGGCGGAGGGAGTACATTATTGAGAAAATGAGTGATATACAGAATTCATGTAGAGAATTTGTACGAAAAACATGTTTTCAGATGTTGTAGGAAAGCATTTTTTTTAGTAGAAAATATATACATACATAAATAGTATAAATTCTGTGTACGGAAATACTCCCAATATTACGGGTAGTGTGATTGAGAAAGGAGAAAGGAATTAGCAGTGTACCAGTTCAACGACTTCTTCAGGGGTTGCCCATTTCCACTCTGAGAATTCTGGATCTGCTTCCCCACTTGCCAAGTTTATCTCACTTTCATCCTTTGTCATTCTCATTAGGAACCTGTTTATTGTACACATACTTTTTCATACCAACAACTGAGATTCAACAGTAGGAATATGAACATGTTTTGAGTAATACTCCCTCTCTGTCCCGGAAAATTAGTCCCTCTTTTTTCGTTGTTACTACGAATGAACTTTGAACGATAATTTAGGCTATTTTTAATTATCCTAATGAAAATTTACAACTTGTTATTATTGATACTCTATTATAAATGCTATCAATACCAATTTTTAGATTCTCATTAAGATAATTAAAAGTAACCTAAATTATTGCTCAAAATTCATTTGTAGTAACAAAAAAAAAAAAAAGAGGGACTAACTTCAGTGGCGAAGCCAGTAATTATCATAAAGGGGGTCGAAGTTGCTTTCTGGATAACTATGATGATTTAGTTGTACGAATTTAGTATAGAAGGGGGTCGAAATAATTATTTAGTGCAATTTCTTTTATTTTAAGGGGGTTAAAATGTATAAATCCAAATTTTTTCTGAAGTAAATACTCCCATTTTACAAAAGTTTGGCAGTACTAAATTGACACATTCCAAATTTAAAGATGGACTCCATGTGGCTTCGCCACTGACTAACTTTCCGGGACAGAGGGAGTACTGAAGGTACAAGAAAAAAAACTCACCAAATTTTCGGGTTAGAAATACAGTTGTCAATCATTAATTGGATGTTGTATTTGCGGACCCCACAGTTCAAATAGATATCCAACCAATAATTGTCAACTGTATTTGCAACCAAAATTTTGCGAGTTTTCTCGTAACCGTAACATTGCACACATGTTTTTATGCAAAATTAGTCTACTATTATGAACATGCTTTTAGCCCACTAATTGTATCTATTTTTAAGGAGTTTATCTGTACAAATAGCTTATTCGCAGTAATTATTAACTTTCTAATTTGAGAGTTAGGACTGACTAATTCCATAAAAAAAAAAAAAAAAAAAAATCACACCCTGTTTCTTTAATCCTGTGCCAGCTTAAAAATAACCCAACTACTGGTTGCCTGTTAGAGAAACTTTCTGTTGATAGTTGATGCAGCATAACTGACATTTCTTTCAAGTAAACTGCATATTTCAGTTGATTTGCAAGAAATTAGAAATATGACATTCCAGATCATGTTCCAGTGATATAATACACTCCCTCCGTCCCATAATGATAGCCCCATTTAGCTATTCAAACATTTTAACAGCCTATTTTCATTTCTAGTGTTATCCTTAATGACTCCGCTAACTGATCTTGAGTAAGTGCCGCCACTGAGTTGTTCCCTAATTTTATTATGGGATAGTTTTGGAAATATTGGTTTTAATCATTCAGTTTTGGAAATGGGACTAGCTTTTTGGGACAAGTAAAAATGGAAAATGTGACTAACATCGTGGGACGGAGGGAGTATTCCAAAAGAATAAAGTTACGGAAGGGAGAAGGATTTTGGGTGGAGAGTAGGCAGGAACGGACACCTATCTGACAGAAAGATTAAAATACGGTAACAAAAAAGCAGGGGCAAGGAAAATGAATATGTTGAGCAGTTTGTGGCTTTCACTTTGGTAGAAATTAGTGGCAAGAAATAAGTGCATATATATCACAAAAGTCAATTAACTTTTAATATCAATATAATCAACTTTGCAGCACGTACTAACGTTCTACTAGCTTTTGAAAGCAGTTGTCATAAAAGTCAATACCAGAAAAGGAACTAGAGGAGGAAAATTTTGTTAATTTAGGGTCATAAAGTGTGCTCCAATTTGCAACATAGAAAAAAGAAATGTGTCGAACTGAGTTACTAACCACTTCTGTGCTTGTCCGTGCCATTCATGACCACCTCCCCAGAGACGATTCACTTTGGCTTTCACAGCTGGTGGAAAGTCGTAAGTCAGCCATTCCGGTACCTGAAATCCAAAACCAGAATAACTGATCTCCCTAATAACAGCTAGTATTATTTTATTTTATTTTTTAATCAAAAAAAAAGAAACAAGTTATGATATGAATTAAAATTTGTTTCTTTTTTTTTCTTTTTTGTATCAAATCTGAAGTACACAATAGTTTCCCTATAAACACTCGGATTATGTCGTAATTCTCAAAACTATCATAAAATTAGGCAAAAGTGAGTAAAATCCCTAGCCTTGGTTCCATAGTTCCATTTGTTATCCCTAGAATGATTAGATAGACGCCAATGTTGGTCAAAGTTCATTTATGTTGACCATAAAAAGTCAAAACTGGACAAACTTTCCGGGACAGAGGGAGTATTTCATTTTGAACAAACCTCGGCAATTATCGCTGCAGACACAATTCCTGTTTCTTCTCGTAATTCCCTGATAGCTGCAGAAGTTGGCTCTTCACCTTCTTCGATCCCTCCCTGAAATTGAATGAAGAACATGACAACTAAAACGTAAAAATACTCCCTCCGTCCCAAAATGATCTTCGCGTTTGACTATACAAAAATTTAAGAATACAAACACTTGCTCACTAGTCATGTTGCGTTTATGCACATTTAATCTCAAACTGTAGAAATGGGAAGAACTTTTTGGGACAATGAAAAATGACAAATGAGAAGAACAATTTGGGACAGAGGGAGTATACAAGTAACTTGAAAATAAAGATGATGACCCCTCCACTGCAAAAAGATGGTCCATTTTCCTATTTGATTCGACTCAAAAGAATAATCCAATTTCTATAAGTGGGTATGATTCCATTCCAGTTTAAAGTAGGTACAACAAACAAGTAAACCCACAATCTTAGAAAGTTTGACTTGTCAAATTGGACTATTTCGGGTATGACGGAGTATACCAAAACAAGGATGAGGAGGTATCAAAAACTAAATCAGCATATAATACATTCTAAACAAGCTCACTTTTTCATACCAAAACATGTACAAAGTTTTCATAGAAATTGGCTTAGTTCCGGGTGATAATATAATGTGGACGTAGACAAAGATAAAACCTTCCATTTTTGTAATTCCCATTTCCAGAAATAAATGCAAGTCGTATTACCTGAGGCATCTGCCATGCTCCAGGAACGTTCAATCTAGAAGCCACAAAGACCTGTAAGTTAACCACTAAGAGTTAAAATCCGATTCATGCATCCACATAGCCGTATAAACTACTCATACTTCTGATTTTTTTTAAAAAAAAAAGACATAAAGGACTGCTGCCTATACAGCTCTGATTTCACCCCCCCCCCAAAAAAAAATGGAAAAATAAGTATCATAAGTCCAAGTTGCAGAATTAGACCACTCAGTAGCATCATGTTTACTTCAATCGTGACTCTCCAAGTGTTCAACATGGAGATAGATTCGGCAAAAACTTGAAAAAAAAAAACAATCTAAATTTCCTTTTTAAGAAAATTGACTGATATCGTAGATTCGTACACATACATAAATATTTCATTGGAGACCATTTGGATTATTCCACCAATTATGGGAGTTTATTGTCTACGAAAACCAATTTCAGAAACGTAATTCAATGTTAGAAGTGATCCTCTGCAGAGCTATATAGAGTCTAATGGGCACAATTGCCTCCACACTTTGTACTAGTGCTTTTGAAGAATTTAGAGGTTTTAGTGCAATTAATTAAACATTGTCCCGTTTGTGTAAAGAAAAAAATGACTACATTTGGTATTGCCCCCTTTTAATTAGTGAAAATGGTTACCCCCTTCCCCCTTTATAAATTTACTGGCTCCGCCACTGAAGTGATCCAACTACTATAATTAATCAAAAGCTCGGAAGGAAGAGGAAGCTAGTGATGGCTAGAATCTTCTTGAAAACTTGAAGGAGTTTGATCGCTATTAGTGAACTTACATGTTAAAATGTGCACCATTAACATCCACAACAAAGAAACATTACCATAAATGAATTCAAGTATACAAGTAGCCACGAATAAAATTTATAGTATATATATACTCCCTCCGTCCCCATTTAAACTTTAAAAAAAAAAAAAATATACACAATTGTGAAACTATAGAATCACATGGCATTAGATTCATTGTATTTGACATAACAAAACCCAATTAACCATTCACAATCAAGTGGCTTGAGTTCCAGCAATCTGACAGCTACACTTATCAAACAATTTAATAAAACCATTTATAAAAGCCAGCACATGCATGAGAGAGAGGCAGAATGGCAGATCATACTCTTCACTTAAAAAAAAACAAAAAAAAAAAAAAAAAAAAACACACATTTAAATGCTGTTAGGTTCGTGTATTCAAGCATTCTTCATTATTTTACATGTATTTTTTACTCCATATACTCCCTCCGTCCCTATTTACCTTACAAAAATTGTCATTTTGGGTGTCCCTATTTACATTACAAAATCCAAAAAAGAAAAACTTTTAAACATTTTTTAAATAGTGGGACCCACTTGTCATACTCACAACAACTATCCACTTATTTTTCTCTACCCACTTTCTCTCTCCCACTCAACTATCTACCCTCACAACACATCAACTTTACAATCATTTTCTTAATTTTTGTGCAAAGCCTCATTTTTGTAAGGTAAATAGGGACGGAGGAGTATCATTTTATTTTCCCTGATTTGACTAACATCCCTTAGTTAGCAATTGTACTAGTAGTTCTTAATTTTGACTAGTCATCCGATTTTGGATCCCTATCTTGAAAACTCAATACTACAATTTTTGAAAATTAAAATCATTTATCGTCAACAATTCCTAAAACTGGAGTAAAAACAAAAATTCTTGTCAAATTAACATTCCGAAATCATCTGTATTCCAAAACAATTTACCATCGACAATTCAAAATTAAATAAAGACAAAGAAAAAAAATTGAAAAAAAAAAAAAAAAAAAAAAAAAACAGAATGAGGAATCAGAACAGAGAAGTCAAGTCAGCGACTATAAATTAAATTGAAAAAGCAAAAATTGAGAATGAAGGTGGGAAAGAGAGATGAAAGATGACCTGATTATCAGAGTTGATTAAGCAGACGCCGACGTTGGGGCGGTAGCCAGACGGGAGATTTTCCATCGGATTTCGAGTTCACAGAAAAGTCAGAAGGATGGAGAGAGAGAGAGAGAGAGAGAGAGAGAGAGAATTTTAAGAGAGAGAAAGTGAGTGATGAGAGCACTTACTCTGAGAATGTATAAAGTCAAATGTGTGTGTGTGTGTGCGCGTGTGTTATGAAGAGACCTGAGGAGTGCCCTTATCCTGCGCACCTCTCCTCGCCCTACACGACCAGTTATTTAAACGCAAATTGCAATTCACTAATTTGCCTTTTGGTCAATTTTACAATTTAATTTCCTATACTCTTTCCGTTTTATTTACTACCTTCGTCCCAGCTCAATGTGCACTGTTTGACTTTTTTGATAAATTTGACTGAACGTTGACCTTAATTTATGAAAATCTATATATCTCTCTGCTATTTTGAAAGATGTTATTGATACTATTTCTAACAATAAAAAACAATAACAATTTTTAAAACTGTATAATAATAGTTAGATTTTCAAAAAATAATGGTCAAAGTTCGAATGATTGCCTCATGAACAGTAAAAGTGCACATTGAGCTGGGACGGAGGTAGTATATCGCTTTTTTGTTAAATTTTGGTCAACAATAAAATTTGATCAACTATTAATCTAAGTTTAGCCATTTTAATGAAATTTTGAAATTTATTATTCATAAATTTCTCAATAATTTATTAATAATTTTTAAAATAAATACTCTCATTGTTCTCCAAGTAAGTTATAAAATTTATATCAAGAACGAAGGTAGTGAGAAATAGAGAGAATTAGTGGGGGGAGAGAATAAGTGGTTGGGAGGAAGAGGGAGAAGAGTGGAGGATTATAAAAGTAATAAAAAACTTCCATTTTTAGATTGTTGCGAGTTAAGTGAAATGGCTTAAATGGAAAAATGTTGCAACTTACTTGGAACGGAGAGAGAGTATATGATTCTCTACTAAAATTATCATTAATAATTTTTAAAATTTAAAAGAATCCTTAAATATAAATAATTTATTGATCAAAAGAAAATATATTGAAATGAATTATGAAATTTTACGTTGTCATGTTTTCTCTTACGATATTTTTTTATCATATTTTTTTAATGCATAGACTTGTAAATTAAAAATAAAAAAGCATATTTATATTTATTAACTATAAAAACTATTTTCCTTTTCGAAAAAAACTATAAAACTATTTTCTTTTCTTTTTTTTGAAAGAATATAAACTTTTTTTTAAATTATAAAATATACTCCTTCCGTCCCGAAATGATCTTCACATTAGATTATTCAAACTTTTTAAGGATATAAAACTTGTTTCACTAGTCATATTGTGCTCATGCACATTTAAGCTTAAATTATAAAAATGAAAATAACTTTTTGAGACAATAAAAATAGCAAGTGCGAAGATCATTTCGAAACCGAGGGAGGGGGAGCACATTAAAATAAAGAAAATACATAAGGGCAAAGGAAGTAGGTAAAATTCTGCAAAATTTGCGGAGTGAAATAAGAAAGAGCATGATAATAAGAATGTGAGTGCACCAACATCATATCATCGCTCATTGGAAGGTGTAAGATAGGGTGGAGAGGGCGCATGTTAGTGAGGTGAAGTGAATGATGAGGTCAATGGAAGGATAAAAGACAAAGAAAAAGAAAAGGACAGAGAGTAGTGTGTGGTAGGAAGGGAGTTGACTTGCTGCTTACATAATGATGGCTGCAATTATAGCTCTTCAGGTTTTTTCCATTAAATTCAGGGTTTCGAATAGCTGCACCGAGCGGTTATCTCCACCCAATGGTGTCGATTGGAGCCAGCCACCCTCTTTTAGCTTCATCCAACGGTTGAAATGTGTTTGAACTCGGTGGGACCCACAAAAAATTGAAATCATCTTAGCCGCACACCCCAAACCGCTCGCCTATATAGCTTTGATCGGAACCGTTGGGTGGAAAGTTAGAGCTAACTTAGGTGCGGTTCTGGGTCCATTCACCACCTCTTTTTAAAAGGATTGCAGCATGTTGTGGACTCCCTTTTTTTTATACTCCCTCAGTTTCTAAATACTCTATCCATTTAAATCATCTTATTTTTTTTATGCATATTAAAATGAATTAATAATATTTTTAAATTATTTATAGTTACTATAATTTTTGGTGTCATAATTAATGTTTTTAAATTAATTTGAATGAATATACAAAAAAATAGTCACGAAAATAAATAGGAGTAAGTCAAATGTTTTTTGTTGTTGGTTGGTAGTAGTATTATCATCACTAACTAAGTGAAATAGTTAGTTTGTTCATGGATAAAAGTAAAAGGCTAAAGTAACTTACATTTTGCAACAAATGAAAAACCTAAAATGACTTATACTCCCTTCGTTTTATTTGAAGCTCTACTTATTACCCAAATGGATATCCCGTTGATTGCTTCACCTTTCCTAAAATGGTTATAAATTTAAGCCCCACTTGTCATCTCCACTCACTTTTTCCTCTCACATACATAAATTGTGGTCCCCACTTGTCATACCCACTAACTTTTCCCCCACACATTTAAACTATGGGTCCCACTTGTCATACCCACTCACTTCTTCCATCTCACAACTCATTTCTCACTCATCACTTTTCTTAATTCTTGTGCACTCTCAAAATGGTGAAGCTTTTACTGGGTCGGAGGGAGTATTTAGGAACGGATGGAGTATAACTCATTTTTATGATTTTTATTTTGTTTCAAAATAGAAGTCACTAGCAACATTTATAAATTTATAGACACACTAACTACTTTATTTAATGATAATAATAAACATTATCACAACAAACAAAGCTGAAACTATTTTAAACAAAAATTTATAAGAGTCCACCAGTGACAACAAATATTTGATCTACCCATTGTCATTTTCCTACTCTTTTTTTTTTGTACTCATTGTTTGAAAACATTTATTATGACACCAAAAATTAGGTAATTATGAATAATTTAAAATTTTCTTAACTCATCTTAATATATGTGAAAAAGTCTAGAATGATTTATATTTTGGAAATGAGAGAGTAATAAATAAATACTCCCTTCGTACCACTCGAAATAGGATTGTGAGTGACATGGGAGTTAAGAAAAAAGTGTTAGTGGAGTATGTATTGTGATTATGAAAAGTGATGTAGGAAAGAGAAAGTGAGATAGAGATTAGTAAGTGGAAAGATGATGCGAGTGTGAAAGTGGGTCCCACTATATAAATATTTGTATTTTAAAGTTGTCTTATTTCGAGTGAGACACACAAAATGAGAAATCATCATGATTTGAACGGGATGAAGTGAGTACGACTTATCTCTTCTTCTTTTTTCTTATGTTTCCAAATAATAATCCCTTTGTTTGTACACTAATAAGTATTCAAAATTTGGATTTCGAACCCCTCTAACGCTCCAGCAAGGTGAAAACGAGATAACATTTTGTAAAACGTTAGCTATACAATGTAAAACGTGTACTATCCAATATTAGAAAATATATATATATATATATATATATATACAATATGGAGCTGTTAATTTTTGATTTATTTTTTTTAGTAGGTTTTGGGGAAAACTAGTTTCTCCATAAGTTATAAAAAATCATGTTTTTAAACCCTAAACCCCAAGCTTTAAACCCTAAACCCCAAACCCTAAACCTTAAACCCTATAAAACAAGATTTTATATAACTTATGGAGGAACTAGTTTCCCCCAAAATTTTCTGTATTTTTTTTACATTGGATAATGCACGTTTTATATTTATACTAGTGTACTCCCGTGCGATGCACGGGTCATAACACAACACAGTAATTGTTCTAAAATTTATTATTGATAAATCACTAAATGATTTGTCAATTACAAATTTTAGAATTTCATTAGAATGATTAGATCGTCACCAATATTTGGCCAAAATCATTTTTGCTGACCATAAAAAGTCAAAATGCGACTATCTTTCAGGGAGAGAGAGAGTATTATCTTGAACTATTCATATATGACGAATTTTTTTAATGAAAAAAATACTTCTTGTTACAAACATTTATTTAAAAGTTGTTTTTATGTTTTCTTAAAATTCTGTTTTTATATTTACGTTTATTTAGAAAATCACTCATACAGAAATCACTCACCATATTTCCACTATCAACCCAAAATACTCCATATATCATCTTAAATATACACACATACAAAATTATCTCTATCATTTTAAAAATTAAAATTATATTTGGCTATTAAAAATTTAATGTTGAAAACATCTTGTTAAGCCTTACTTCCATTCCACAACCCACCAACCGATCCAATTTCCCTCTCCAAACCATATACTCCCTCCCTCTGTTCTTAAATGAGTGTCCATTTTAAAAAAATATTTTTCCCAATATGAGTGTCTTTTTTAACACAACTTTGTCCCTAAATGTTTTTTTTTTTTTGATTTTTTTTTCACCAGTCTCTTTCCTCTGTCCCTAAATGAATGTCCATTTTTTAAAAATATTTATCGCAAAAAGAGTGTCTTTTTTTAACACAACTTTGTCCCTAAATGTTTTTTTTTTCAAAAATTTTTTCACCGGTCTCTTTATACGTGCAAAACTAAATGTTTGGAAAAGAGAATACAAGATTATATAAGAATCTTTGCCACCAAATTGTACAAAAGAGTTGAGATTTTCAGATGTCCCTTAAAATAAAATTTGAACACTCATTTATGGATAGTAGTATATTTTTATTCAATTTTGAAACAAAGTATATTTATTGAGATGATCCTTCTTTAACAAATTATAACGACAATGTTGGGAGCATTTAGTTTAAAACTTTTGACGCTACGTTTCGTCAATTATTAAAGAGGTGGTCTCCCATGAGAACAAGGGGATCCGTCTCATGCATGAGACGGGTCGCCCCATGACCCATGGGCCGAACCCGCCACGTGGCAACCCACCATTGGCCGGAAAAAAAAAAAAAAAAAAAAAAAAAATTTGGTTTTTTTTTGAGTTTTTATATTTTTTTTCGGCTTTTCAGTGGTTTAGCAAAAAATAATAGTTACCATCTCTTAAAGTAACATTGTTCATAAGTAAACGTAATACTTGTTTTTAAAAAACAAAAGCTCGTTTTTACCCATTTGAAAAGTAATAACTTATGTATATGAATGTAATAGTAGTTTATACAAGTAAATGTAACACTTTGATTGACGAAATTGTAACAGATTTCTATAGATAATGTAATACTTTTACATGTATCATGATAAATTTGACCCCATTGTAACTTATTGTTTGAAAACAAATAGATATCTATACATATATATTACAATTATTTACAAATACTATTACATATAAATAACACGTTTGTTACATTTTAGTTATAATAAGTATTACTTTTGGCAAACGAAGAAAACATAGGAATAACAATATTACTTTAAGAGATGGTAACTATTACTTTAAGAGATGGTAACTACTCCCTCCGTCCCACCGAAAATTGCAAAACTTACCAAAATGGGCGTCCCATAGAAATTGCACATTCCATAAATGGAAAGTTTTTAATACTTTTTAATTAGTGGGTCCCACTTCTCATACTCACATCCACTAACCCACTAACTATTCTATACCCTACTTTCTCTCTCCCACTCAACTATCAACACTCACAACACATCACCTTTTTCACTTTTTCCCTTAATTCTTGTGCCATAATTTTTTTTTGAAGTTTCCGGCGGGACGGAGGGAGTATTACTTTTCACAAACCGAAAAAAAAACCAAAAAAAAATATAAAAATTTAAAAAAAAAAAAAAAAAAATTTTTTTTTTTTTTTGGGGCCAATGAGGGGCTGCCACGTGGCAGGGTCCCCCATGGGTCCTGGAGCAGGGTTGTGGGTCGGGTAATGGGTCAAAAAAATGACCCGTCTCACCCATGAGACATGAGACGGGTTGGAGTGTTCTCACACAAGTTTTTGTCATTATTAAATCAATGCTTTCACCTATTTTATTTTTCTTCCACATTTTGACTTGATGCAACAGGAGGAAATTAAAAATCCATTCAATTACTTTGCCAATTTTTGCACCTCCTTTATTTTGTTTCCGTTTCTTCAACCCTTTTTACATAACAACTGGAGCAATATTTTTGTTTGTCTTAATTTCGGCGGTGCATCATTAATTCAAATAAACTCTTTAACCTTAGAGGTGGTCTCCCATGAGAACAAGGGGATCCGTCTCATGCATGAGACGGGTCGCCCCATGACCCATGGGCCGAACCCGCCACGTGGCAACCCACCATTGGCCGGAAAAAAAAAAAAATTTTTTTTTTTTTTTTGGTTTTTTTTGAGTTTTTTTTTTCCGGCTTTTCAGTGGTTTAGCAAAAAATAATAGTTACCATCTCTTAAAGTAACATTGTTCATAAGTAAACGTAATACTTGTTTAAAAAAACAAAAGCTCGTTTTTACCCATTTGAAAAGTAATAACTTATGTATATGAATGTAATAGTAAGTTTATACAAATAAATGTAACACTTTGATTGACGAAATTGTAACAGATTTCTATAGATAATGTAATACTTTTACATGTATCATGATAAATTTGACCCCATTGTAACTTATTGTTTGAAAACAAATAGATATCTATACATATGTATTACAATTATTTACAAATACTATTACATATAAATAACACGTTTGTTACATTTTAGTTATAATAAGTATTACTTTTGGCAAACGAAGAAAACATAGGAATAACACTATTACTTTAAGAGATGGTAACTATTACTTTAAGAGATGGTAACTATTACTTTTCACAAACCGAAAAAAAACCAAAAAAATAAAAAATAAAATAAAATAAAAAAATTTGGGCCAATGAGGGGCTGCCACGTGGCAGGGTCCCCCCCATGGGTCCTGGAGCAGGGTTGTGGGTCGGGTAATGGGTCAAAAAAATAACCCGTCTCACCCATGAGACGGGTTGGAGTGTTCTCACACAAGTTTTTGTCTAAACGTTAAAACCATTTCCCAAAAATTACTCTACTCACCCATAATTTCGCACTTAAACAATTCTCCTTAAATATGAATATTCTTGCTTTTTTGGAAAAAATCTTTGCCTAAAAAAATCTATCTGCATATTTAATTCTCTTTATAAATTGAATACTATCAAACAATAGAGTTACAACATGCACCTCTTCTTTTAAATTTTAACAAATTGCGTTTCACTGCTTAAAAATAAACACATTTTGTTTCACAGTATATTACAAATATGATTTCAAATAAATTTCCCTAACTTACACATCCATATTATTCTTTTTTAATCAAATATAAAGCATTATTAAATTTGCAAGAAAATGTACATCAAAGGTAAAAAAAAAGAGTTTATTTTTATAGTTAATAACTCATCAAAATAAAATAAAATAAAATAAAATAAAACAAAATAAAATAAAATGAAATGAAAGCCACTCTTATTGATATTGAAAGCAAAATTACCCATTCAAAAAACCAAAAATAACACCAGCTTCCAATAATTGCTTCATCTCCACACCACTACAACATTCACCTTTATCCTCCCGAAAATTGCTTTTAAGTTGTGTAAAAAAAAAAAAAAAAACGATTAAAAAAAAACAAAACAAACCTCTTTTCTTCCCAAATCATCCGTTCCACTCAATCTCTCTTTCTTTCTCTTTTTCTCAGTGTATGTTTTCCTCAACTCACCACCACACCACTAATCCACAGTTTCACCATCATCATCACCCATCGCCACAACAAAAAAATGATATAATCAACACCGCATACTGTACACCAACATGAAAGCAACAAATTCAAGAAAGTGGCAGGTTTTAGATCGACGCCGGCGTTGAAATACCGACATAAAAAAAGCAATTAGCGGCGTCCAGCGGTTTACTTACATTAGCTGATGATCAAATTGGTTCACAATTCGAGCATGGTGGTTTTGCTGCAGAACTACACAGATCTACGATGATCTGTTGCAAATGGCATACCACACCAAAATTAGGTTAAAAAATGACGAAGATGAGGGCTCTGTCGGCAACTAAGGGAAGCGTGACCGGAAAGATAGAGAGAGATAGAAACGGAAAGACAGAGAGAAGGGATGTCGGCTTATCCGGGCTTGGTCTGAAGTTAGAATAGGGGAGATTTGCGATTGGATGTGTAGCCGTAGAAGAGAAAATTGTCTTGGCCGGTAACCTCTTCCTGCATCTAATATGTCCTCTGCTCTTTCTTAGCCTCCTCCGCTTGCTAGTCGACAACCGTTTTCATTCCGGCCAAATTCCGCTTCTTGACCCGTTAAAATCCTCTGCAAACACAAAGAATTTTTTGTTTAAGTTGATCATGATCAAAATCAAAATCTAAGATTTTTAGTTTTGTGTGTGTTCTTATTTTGTGTCAGTATATGCTTGTGTCTGATTGTGTGTGTACTGTAGGAGAGCGGAGAGGGAAGAACCAGTTTTGAAAATAAAAGTAGTGTAACGTTGAAAGTGCAGAAATTTTGCACTGGTTACACGTACATGACACGTGGAAGCAAAAGGGAAAACATGACTATAAGCAATACACGTAATATTTCCTTCCCACTCCGCCTACAACAATAAGAAATTACAATCTATCCAATTTGCCACTTTAAGTTTGTGTGGGCCACTTTCTAATTTTAGCAACTTTATCTTGTTGTTATATATTTATAGATTGTGTACAAAACGCTTTACAAAACGTTGTGTGGTTTTCACATCGCTACAACAACAAAGCGTTGTAGGAGTTCCAGGTCCTCAAAATACCTTTTTTTTCATTACACTAGAAATTATTACAATTTATTTATTATTTAATTATAAGAACTAATGTAAGTGAGAGAAATAATTATAAAAATATTTGATACTTTACTATTTAAAAAGCAGTGGTAATTAATTTTCTTAAAACTTGTTAAATGTCTTAATGTGATAATTATTTTGAACCAGAAGGGGTAGACATGTCCATCCGGTTCCAGTTCCGGTTCCCGGTTCCGGAACCGCCGGTTCCCGGTTCCCAAATGGCCGGAACCGTATTCGAACCATCTTAATCTGGTTCCCGGTTCCCGATTCTATCCGCCGGTTCCGGTTCCAACGGTTCCATCTCACCATCTAATAAGTATATAATACTCCCTCCGTCCCAAAATATTTGTTGTTTAAAATGTAATACTCCTGCCATTTCAAAATACTTGTAGTTTAAGGAGTTGAGGTTTGTCCCAAAATATTTATAGTTTTGCTATTATCTATACATTTTTTACATTGTTTATCAAATATACCCTTATTTATGATAGTGTTGTCATTGCAAAAGTATTAAATTGTCTTGATACTTGAAATGTTCCAAGAGTAATATAGTCCATTACACATGTATTAATTTTTTTTTTCTTAATTTGTGTGAAAATCCTAAAACTGCAAGTATTATGGGACGAAGGGAGTATGTATATCAGTATATATATTAGCTAGCAGCCAACCTACCATAATGATCAAACATCTTTAAAGTCATCTGATGCAGAGAACCGTTCGGTTCCCGGTTCCGGTGCTCGGTTCCCGGTTCCGCCGGTTCCTCGGTTCTGAATATGTTGGATTCGTATTCGAACCGTTTCAATCCGGTTCTCGGTTACGTTCGGTTCCCGGTTCTCGCCGGTTCCCGGTTCCGGTTCTACCCGTCGGTTCCATCGGTTTCCGGTTCTATTTGGACATGTCTAAGAAGGGGTATCTCATTTTAAAATAAAGAAATTTATTAGATATAAATTTTACTATTATACATACACTATTGTTGTTATTCCAAAAGCAAAAAGAGATGGTTTGCATAGAACATTAATAAAATCTCTTCTAACTTGCTAAGCTGCAGTTTTCTCATATCAATCTAGCTGTTCGGCACTGCTATTAGCATAACCGGCACACTATAGGTTGGCTCAACCCAGTCCTTTCGTACTAGGGTTGGCTCCTCGCAGTTCTCCCTTTAACACCAACAAGAGATAGGAACCGGGCTGTCTCGTATCGATAAAATTTTAGGGGAAATTAGTTCCTCCATAAATTATAAAAAAGTCCTATTTTTATAGGGTTTAAAAGTTTAGGGTTGTTTTTATAAGGTTTAAAAGTTTTAGGGTTTAAAGTTTAGGGTTTAAGGTTGTTTTATAGGGTTTAAAGTTTAAGGTTCAGGTTTAAGGTTGTTTTATAGGGTTTAAGGTTTAGGGCTTAGGGTTTAAGGTTGTTTTAGTGGGTTTAAGGTTTAGGGTTTAAGAGTTAAAAATAAGACTTTTTATAACTTATGGAAGAACTAGTTTCCTCCAAAACGTACTCTCTCGTATCATGACGTTCTAAATTCAACTCACGCAACATTTTGAATCAGCAAACAACTGAACTTTTGGGACCTTATTAAACCCCAGGATGTGATCGAAATATTTGGTTACTATGCCCAAAATTAACTCCTACTACTTAAAATTAATCCTTCCGCTCTAGAAACGTACTGTCATTTTTGTTTGCTGGTGTTCAATATTAACAAAATAACAATAAAAAGCAAAACTAAATCTTTTATGACCAAAATTAACTCTTACTCCCTCCTTCCCGGAGTAAGAGTTAGAACAATTCTTATATGCGGCGGCCTCTTCCTGCCGCACCGTTCGACGTCAGGGTTTCGATCCGCTGCTCCTCGCTCCATCCAATTTCGCTACATCCGACTGTCCAGATTAAACCTTCTCCTCCTCAGATTTTGACACGTGTCACTTTAAAAAAAAAAAAAAAAAAACCTCCAAAAACTTTAAAATGCTATATCTTGAGATTTATAACTCAGAAAAAAAATTTAAAATACCGTTGTGTTTCGTCTCGACGAGACGAAGAAAACTACATAGGTCATGATATGGTTTGATTTTTTTTTAAAAAAAACATACTTTTTAAGACAAAAAAAATTGATCTGCTTGTCATCTCAAATGTAACACTCTGTTCTGATAAAAGTAACACTTTCATCTTCAAAAAGTAACACTTTTCTACTGTTAAATGTAACAGCAGTTTTTATAAAAAAAAAATTGGGTTTGCATTTCAATTGTTACTTTCTCAATAAAAAATTGTTACATTTCATATATAATGTTACATTTAAGAATGTAAAGTGTTACAATTGAGAAAAAAAAATGTTACATTCATTTTTTATAAAATGTAACATTAGTTTAGTTGTCAATCCTATGTTAATGTTGGGGGAAAAAGTGTTACATTTCGTTATAAGAAGTGTTACTTTTGAAAAAAAAAGTGTTACATTTTGAATAAAAAAGTGTTACATTTTGTTATAATAAGTGTTACTTTTTGTTGGGAGGAAAAAAAGTATGGGTGGTACATTTGAAAAAAAAGTGTTACATTTGAAAAAAGAATGTTACATTGCTTTATAAAAAGTGTTACATCAATTTAGTCGTTAATTTTTATGTTATCTTTAATCTATTGCATCAAAATTGTGGTACAGTTTTGAAAAAAAAAAGTGTTACATTTGAAAAACAAAAGTGTTACATTTCGTTATAAGAAGTGTTACTTTTGGTGGGAGGAAAAAAGGTAGTGGGGCAAAAAAAAAAAAAAAAAAAAAAAAGGGTCTTGGTCGGCGCCGCACCCCATGCGGCCGCCGCACCAGAGACTTCCTCTAAGAGTTATACCCCTTATTTGCACGCTTATTAATAAATATTGGAAGTGATGTAAATGTTGTGAGTGTAAAAGTAAAGTAGGAGAGAGAATGAGTGGGAGAGAATAGTGAATTGATTGGTGTTGTGAGTATAAAAGTAAAATATGAGAGAGAATGAGTGGTGTGAATAGTAAAGATTCTTTGTCATTTTAGGAATATGACTCTTACTCTGAGACGTACTAAAATGGAAAATATGACTTTTACTCTGAGACGGAGAGAGTACTACTTAAAAATACTCCTTCCGCTCTAGAAACGTGGAGTATTGTCTTTTTTGTTTGCTATTGTTCAATATCAACAACATAATAATAATAATAAAAATACTAATTTTTCGAAACTAATGAAGTATTTTGACGTAACAATCAACAATGACACAACTGTGACAAGGCCACACTCAAAACTGTGACAAGGCCACACTCAATTAATACCATAAATGAAATTACTACTGTATTAGTACTACATGGACACTCAATTAATTCCGCAAGGTCCTCAATTGGATCTAATCACCACAATATTGGTGTGGTGTATAAATCTCCACGTAAGTGCAAAAATTTATACTCAAGTCAAGTAGTTAAAGAGACAAAATTATCTTAACATAAAGTTGAAACTCTAAAACGGAATTAAAATTATTATGATGAACAAGAAATAGATTGGATTGGAAGAATTAAATAATAAAACATAGATTTGATAAAAGTTACCTCCAATTCGTAGTTGGTGAATTAGTTCTTCATAGACAAAGAACCAATTCCTCCAATCTTGCAAACCTTACAAAATATTTACTAGCTACATGATTGATAAAAAAATACTAAAAACCTAGTCTATTATTTATAGGAAAAACTAAATCTAAAACCTAAACTAAAAAGGAATTATAAAAGAAAAAAAGAAATCAAAAGAAAAAGGAAACTAAATCAAACTTCTAAATAAAATAAAATAAAATAAAATAAAATAAAGGAAAAAAAACCTTAAATCCTAATGTGTGCGGCTGACTATGTGGGCTGGAAATCAGAATTTGCAGTTTAGTCCCTGAAGTTTCATGATTTTGCAATTTAATCTCCAGATTTTTAGTTTATTGCAGTTTGGTCCTGAAGTTTCAGAACTGGCAGATTGGTCCCTGAATTTCAGCAGTCTTTCACAACAGTCCTTGGCTTTCATAAGTTTACTCCATTAAGCACTTTTCATCCCTCTTCATTGTGAATTGAGCCATAACCACCCTAGACAACAAAAACACAAGAACACCCAAATCATATAACAAAAGCTTGAGAACTAAGCAATAATTAAGCTTAAAAGTATCCAATAGAATGAGTAAAAACTCATTCATCAATGTATAAAAATATAAATGAAAGTACTTATATAATAAAATTTATAAAGATATTTTTCCATCACAACAAAAAATCAATAACCTCATTTGATATGGAGTATGTACTTTTATAATGTGGTTAACTTAAACACATTAAAGACTAAAAGTATGAAATTAAAGTGAATAAACTTTGAGGTTTTAGTTTTTTTTAATCGTAAAATTATCAAGTGATTTTTTTAGATCCTCCTATAAACCTATTTTACTTAATTACTACTCCATCCGTCCCATTTAAAATTGCAAAACTTGCAATTTTGAGTGTTTCCTAGAAATACTTCATTAGTTTGTTCACATGGACAACCAACAGGCCCACAGTTTGTTCACATGCACAACAGAATGTCTCAAAATTGAAATTACTACTGTTAGTACTTCTCCATCCGTTTCAAAATATATGTCGTTTTATATTTTTTCATACATATTAAGAAATATAATTAATGCATGTTAAAAAGACCCATTTGCCCCTAAATAATTCAACTTTTTAGGTGATTAAATGCTTGCATAAGAGATACTTTCACCATCATTAATAAGGGTATAATTGAGACAAAAGGGTAAAAGTGCATTGATAATAGTAAAGCGACAGATATTTTAAAACAATTTTTTACTCTTAAAAGAGAGATAATTTGAAACGGAGGAGTACAACATTTTAAATGATCTCCTAGAAAAATTGTGGGCAGAGATCCCAAGCAACCCCTTCCCTATGGGCCGGCCCTAAATAGAAGAAGTGCTAATGATACTGACTAGTGACTAGTGACTACAGTACATAACTCAATTTTGAAATTTTATGATTAGGTTATTGAGTAAACCACATTTCTGACATCCATACTATGATAAGAATATTACTTTGACCTTCGTACTATCTAAACAACAAAAGAAACCTGTGTACTATTGATTAATTAGCAAAACTAACCAAAATCGTTAAAAAAAATGTAATGAACGTTAATAGGCGTTAGAAACTTAACAAGCTAAATAACTGGTTCAGCTCTAATCTATGCATTTGTTTCCGTTTTCATCCTAAAAACCTGATATATTTCGTTTAAGTCACTTGCGCCATTATCGTTAGGAACCTCCGTTTTAAGTTAACATGCAATTATTTTTTTCTTTCTAGTTATACACTTACAAATTAATTTAAAAATAAATAAAATTAACCAATTACTTATTAACTTGGTTATTTGAGAAGAATTAGCTAAAAAAATTAACTTTTCCTTTTATTGTGCCAAAAAAAAGTTTTCCTATTACTGTATTATTTTACTCTGTCAACCTCACAACAACACATAACTCAGCCACTAATGTCCATAATCACCATCACCTCCCACCACCACCATTCCACCAAGCCGCCCATAAAACTTGAATTCCTAAAAATTCAAAATCAAACCCAAAACATTACATAATCATTGAATCTCTACACAATATAAAAAAACTCACAACAGTCCACCACCACATCCACCATTATTCCTCACCGACCAACCACCACCACAACCATCAATCAATGTCGGCAACTACAAACCACAACCTACACCCAGATCTGCAAGAAGAATCACAAACAAACAAACAACAACAACAACAACAACAACAAAAAATGATGCACATCATTGATGCACCATTAATGCAAATATAGACTCTCCTAGATCTGCGATCACGAACACAAAAACAAGAACACACATTCAGAATCGCCTGCGCCCAGATTTGCATAAACGCACAAACCTAGATCTGCAAAAATTTCGCAAGAAAAATTATAGATCTAATCGAACACACACAAACCTAGATGCTAGATCTAAACAAAAATATAGAAATGGTGAAGAAGAGAGATAAACGGAGGGCCGTGTTTGCGGTAGGAGGCGGCAGTAGCGGACGTAGGGCAGTGGAGAAGAAGAAAAACGACAATGGGGGAGACGTTAGGACAGTGGCCGCAGACGGTGGTGGGAGGCGACGGTAGCGGGTGGATAGTGGTGGTCGTTTGAGAGAGAGAGGAATGGGAGAAAGAAGTTATGGGTTGATGGGGAGAGATGGGGAAGGTGCGACTGGGTAAGGGGGATGATGAACTAGGTTTTCTCTTTTTCTAGGGATTTTTCTAGGGAGGGAAAAGGGGGAGTGGGATTTTTTTATTTTTTTTTTGAACCAAAAATAGGAAGCATATAATGGATGGAGTCATGGAGGGATGTGTGTAAATTTTATATTTTATTTTCAAGTCTTTTTCAGTTTGATAAGTTTTAGATTTACCATTTTTAGTACTCAATTAGGCGAGATAGGAGTTTGTTTCGTTATGGGGGCAAATTGAAATTATTGATAGTAATATTCGTTAAATTGCTAACGCCCATTAACATTCATTAACACTCATCGACGATTTTGGTTACTTTTGCTAATTTATCAATAGTACGCATGTTACTTTTGTTGTTTCGGTAGTACAGATGTAGAAGTGAAAAAACTGAATAGTACGGATGGCAAAATGTCGTTTACTCTTAGGTTATTTTTATAAACTGGTATTACTCCCGTGCGACGCACAGGCTGTTAGTTATACTCATTTTAAATAAATTAGTTATACTCATTTTATATAAATTTTGATGCGTTGAATAAGAATGATACATTAAGAAGAAATGTTTTTACACATTGTGGAATACTTCTTTGAAGACAACATTGTCTGAAATAACATAAATTTGGCTAGTTACATATCAATATCTTAGGGTTAGTTGCATCTCTATTGCGGCACATGGCAACATATATTTGACCATGACAGAATACCATTTTATTTAATAAAAGACCAACTTTAATGAAACCATACATTCATTAATTGCAGTAACAACATCTAAAGTTGGAAATTTCCCTTTCCGCAAAACATGAAACATTTTTCCGACCTCTTAAAAAGTCTGAATATAAACTCGTCTATCTAAAATAAATATTTTTTTAAAAATATAATTGTTTTTAGAAAATTAACATAATTAAAACCCAACTATCTAATTTATAAACGTGCACTACTATTGGAATAATCAATATCATAAAATAGCAAAAATTGCCTCCAAAAATCCTAGAACAAAGTATTCAAACGTTCTGCAACCCTAAAATAAATAAGCCCTAATTATGCAAAATTACGAAAAATTCTAAAAATTGATAAAAAGCTTAGAAGCATGTTTTAAACCCTAAATAATGTTTTTTTTTTTTAACCCTTTTAAACCCTGCATCAAGGGGCTACGCCCAATGACTTTTGTTTGCCTCGCTGCGATGTTTGATTTGATATGCGGTGCGTTCCGTAGTTGATACGGAGTCAATAGTTACGACCGTTTCCGCGCACGCGCTCAAATGACTCAAAAAACTTCAACGCCTTATTTCAGAATCAATTAAAATTCATTTGTTTCACTAAATAAAAAAATAAAAAGTGTCATATAAAAATCAATCTATATGCAAAGTTGACTATTTGTGTTAAATTAAAGATAATGACTTATTTGACATTGTTTACACAATTTTCCTATCTTGGAGGTTCATACGACTCTCATTTAAAATGGTAAGACTTTATTGTTTTTATATTACTATAGATATAGATACTATAGATTACTAATTTCCACTATATTTTGATCAAACTTCAATTTTTCACTAAGTTTAAAAAATATGAATTATCATATAAAAATAAATGTACATGCAAAGTTGACTACTTCTACCAAATTAAAGATAATGACATTTGTTCGTCTTGCTCCGATGTTCGATTGATATGCAGTGCATTCCGTGATTGACCTGGAGTAAAAAATTACGACCGTTTCCGCGCACGCGCTCAAATGACTCTAAAAGCTTCAACGAGATATGTCCGCATGAATTAGTAATTTTTTATTATCAAAATTCATTTTTTTCACTAAAAAAAATAAAATAAAAAGTGTCATATAAAATTCAATCTAGATGGAAAGTTGATTATTTGTAACAAATTAAAGATAATGACATATTTAACTTTATTTACCAAGTTTTCTATTTTGGAGGTGCATATGGACCTCATTCTAAAAATGATAAGACATTCTTGTTTTTATATTACTATAGACTTCGTAATCATTAAAAGGTAAATTTATCATTTGCATCCCTCAACTTTCAACTTTGACACTTTATTTATATAAGTCACCCAAATTTTAAATTACTTAACGGTGCCCCCCCAAATTTGACTTTTTAGTCACATTATTCACATAATCACCCAACTAACTAAGAATATGCAAATGGCACAAAAACTTAATTTAGTTAACATTTTCTCATAAGTTGCTCTCAAATTCTCTATTATACCCTCAATAAAGTACTATAAATATTAATCGTAAATTGTTCATTCAAATTTTACATTTTAAATAACATTTAAGAAATACAAATTTAAAATTTCTAATACAAACAGTTTCATTAAAAAAATAAAATGAAAAAATAAAGTACATACAATGTTAGCTAAAATTCAACAAATGAGAAATTATGATTACAATTTTAAATCTTGACTCCACTTTGATTACTTGTTCAATTTGCATTTTTTTTTCATCTTTAATAAAAAGTCAACAAAACCTAATTCGTCCCCCTTGTTTTTGAATTTTTGAATTATACTTTTCTTGTTCACTTTTTGTGGACGTGTTTATATTCACAAAATTAGAATATAGAAATTTAATGGGAATCACTTAGAATTTTAGAACCGATTTACGGAGAAAAAAGTTAACGAGATTCATTTTTGAGATTATTTGTTTACTTTTAGTTAGTTGAGTGGCAATGCTGATCATTTTGAAATGTTGGTGGCTTATGTGTCTAGTGACTCATAATTGGGTGGCGAAGTTGAACACATTTTAAAAATAGGTAGCTCATATAAATTATGTGTCAAAAGTGGATGGCCTAAATTTGCATTTTATATATATATATATATATAGGGTCGCGCTCATGTGAGAACCATTTTATATGAGAACCGTGAGAACCAATCATAACCATTAGATTAGAAAAAAAATTCAATGGTCCAGATGTTAGATACATTTGATACACTTGGATACATTAGTTAATTTTCAAAAAACAATTGGATACATTAGTTTTTAACATAGTGTATCCAAGTGCAACACTTAGATACAATACTTATTAACATATTGTATCCAAGTGTAATATCAAATTTTTTGTAATGTATCTAAGTGTATCAATTGTATCTAACATATGGACCCTTGATTTTTTTTCTAATCTAATGGTTATGATTGGTTCTCACGGTTCTCACGATATTTAGGTTCTCATTTGAGCACTTACATATATATATATATATATATATATATATATATATATATATATATATATATATATATAGGGTCGTGCTTCTGTGAGAACTTAAATATCATGAGAATCGTGAGAACTTGAATACATTATGTTTTTACCTAATGTATCCAATGGTTCACTTGGATACATTGGATACATTACTAGGATACATTAGGTAAAAACTAATGTATCCAATGGTTCAGTTAGATACATTGGATACATTAGGTTCTTACCTAATGTATCCAAGTTCTCACGGTTCTTTCGATATTTAGGTTCTCATTTGAGCACCTACCTATATATATATATATATATATATATATATATATATATATATATATATATACATATATAGGGTCGTACTCCTGTGAGAACCTAAATATCGTGAGAACCGTGAGAACTTGGATACATTAGGTTTTTACCTAATGTATCCAATGGTTCACTTGGATACATTGGATACATTACTTGGATACTGTTATGATTAATGCCTTTGAAATTGGGGATGCCTAATTTAAATTGATTAAATTAACAAGTCGTAATTCCAAGGCAGAAGGAGTAAAAATGATTTTTGGCTAAGGCTTGAAGCCAAAGCCAGAAAAACCGAGAATACCCAGAATCTATGACAAAGGCTGGAGGAGCTCGCAAAAGGAATGAACCGTGATTGGGCCAAGGGTGTTTGGGCTTTGTCATGATTTTGTTTTGGCCGGCTGACTTATATAAAAGGCAAACAAGAATAGTTATTCTTGTTTAAAAAGGAGTGTCAAGTATAGAATTAGATTAGGAGATTTAGTATATACGTATTATATACTCCCTCTGTCCTAATTTAATTCAGTAACTCAGTTTGCTCAGTTTATACATAGAGATCAATAATTCTAGATCTAGGGTTTGCACAGTCAGGAATTTTGTGATCAAAATTCGTGCAAAGTAGATTAGTGTGATCTTGTGTAATTGTTTCTCCAGTGATAATAATATTCTCTCCCCTCCCCATGGACGTAGCCAAGTTGGTGAACCACGTAAATCTGTGTTCTTGTGATTGTTTACTTTTTCCATCAAGTCTTGTTTAATTGCTCTAACAAGTGGCACCAGAGCTTTGGTTCGTGGTTAGAGATTCAGGGATTCCGCTGTAGAGAACGAGAAGATAGGTCAAAGAGCAGATTCGATCGACAAGTTCAATGGGAAGAATAGTTTTTCTCTCTGGCAGATCAAGATGAAGGCTTTGTTGATAGACAAAGATTTATGGGAACCGTTGGAGATTGCAATCAGGGATCGCAAGGATCCCAAGGGTAAGGCGATCACCACAAAAGGGTCAGAGAAGGACAGACAGGCAGCCTCCAAGGAGGAAGCAGCGTTGAAGAAGTTAGATCAGAAGGCTCACGCCAAGATCATCAGACAGTTGGATGATGAGATTCTAACCAATGTTGTAGGAACGGACTCCGGAAGTGATCTTTGGTTAAAGTTGGAAGATATGTACATGACATGTTCATTGACCAACAATTTATACCTGAAGAAGAAGCTGTATGATTGTCGTATGACAGAAGATACGCCCATTAATGATCATCTTGATAGATTTACTTCTGCATTACTTGAACTGCGTAATATAGGAGTTGTTGTGGACGACGAGGATGCAGCCTTGCAGCTTTTAGTATCTTTACCTATGTCTTATGAACATTATGTCGATTCATGCATAAATCGTAAAAATGGTATCACTCTAGAGGGAGTGAAAACTTCTCTCAAGACGAGTGAGTTACGCTGAAAGGCGAGTGGGAATGGGGCAGATACCCAGTCATCAGGTTTGGTTTCTAGTAGTAGTAATAAGGGTTCTAGTAGGAAGAAGAACAATAAAGGTAATTCTTCACACAAGAGGGGTCCGAAACATGGGGATGTCTGCAATTTCTGCAAGGAGAAGGGGCATTGGAAATTCGATTGTCCCAGAAAGAAGCGAGGCGAGGCACCAGTCAGAGCAGAGGCTGACACGCCCCCAAGTCCCGGGATTCCCTAATAGAACCTCAAACCTGGTGCGCGTGACTAACAAGAAATGAGTAACTGAATGACATCTGCTTATATCAAACTGACATCATATATATACTCAAGAGGAACGAGCTAAGATAGCTCACAACGAGTTCTATACCAGGAAATTTAAACCAAATGTGGTTATACACAGCGGAAAACATGCCTAGCACATAAGCTGGCATTACAAGAACTATACAAGTCTACCCAATATACTGAGTCTAAACAACTGATACCAAATCGTCCTCACCAAAACTGAAAAGAATAACAATCCCCAACAAGAACAACCTGCCAAGTAGGCCCCTGCTAAGTCGAGCCTCACAACGTATTACCACTTGCTTTCCTAGGGGGGGGGAAACAAATAAACAAGGAACGGGGTGAGATAAATCTCAGTAAGTTACTAGATACAAGTACATAGCATGTTATCATGTAATCATGCAAATCAAGAAGATTATCAAATAATCATGCTCAAGATGTCATCAAGTAACAAGTATATGAGAGGCTAAGCCAACTCATCAAGTAGCTAACACATAAGGCTAAACTATCACGTTACAAAGGATATTCCAACCTTATTCCTCCCAAGTAAACCATTGCTGTCGTTGCTTATTGCAGATGACAAATCACAATCAATCAAGTTGCTGCTGTGCAGCACACAAGAGGACCCGGTAACCAGTGTCACTAACAAGAACAATATTCACGAGGTGTTCACGAGTTTAGCATTCACTTTTATCAGACGTATTTCTCTAATAAAGAAAGCTATGCCCTTACTATGGTCTGTAGTAAGGGGTCAAGCGCAGATACATAGATCCCCGATTATCACTTAGCCCCAGCACTCGGGATAAGCGTGAACCTATATATCTCCGAACAAGCAAGGACCAGCTGGACTCACACAAGAATGCACAAGTAGGTATTTACTTGAACTACGAGAGTATAGAACTAAGTCCAAAAGTAGTGGACTAGCTCTTCATGAACCATGTAATTATGTGCTCACCAAATACAAGTACACGTATGCTATATTTGCAAATACAAATCAGTATAACAATGGCACATAATGTGTCCACGTAACACAATCAAGCCAAATTAAAGTCTATTAATAACATACCCCAACCAAGTAGTAGGGTATGTCATACTATATCACTTTGTCATATGAAATATTTGCACGTACATATTCATATAACCTTTAACACACTAATGTGTCTATCACGATACCCTTACTTTCAAGTAGAGCCCAACATCTTAGACTCTAAGCGCGTAGTCGAATAGGTCGTATTGTACCTAGTCACAATCATATCTCGCGTATATGTATCGTTAATAATCGAATACATTTTCCAACACATATTGTGTTCTATAATCATTGTTTTATGAATTATCTTCATATTACACTAGTCCCTCTTTCTTTAGGAACTTATCTCAGGAACAGTATATCTTCTTTATACTTTATATACTTCATTGAGTATGTACACTATTAAAACCAATTACTAGCACATTAGTGCTTGTTTATAGCACTTTCAATACACACGTATTAGATTCAAGTATGTCTTAGAGTTGTTCATTCTCTATCTAGTTCTATATTCCAACTCTTTGGTTATTCATACCATATATCAAGTAATCAACAAGCCACATTCTATCAAGTAGTTATGTGCAAGATTTGCACATACACATCAAGGATAGTTCTAACACGTTAGTGCTTGTTCATAGCACTTTCAAGTTCATTACCATACACACGTATTGGTTTCAAGACATGAACAAGAGTTCTTCCTTTTATATACAAGTTCACACTCCAATTCTTTAGATGTTCAAACTAAGGATCTTGTCCTGATACTTCTAGTGTTCTATAACACTTACAAGATTACTACCATACACATGTATTGGTTTCAAGGCATGTACAAGATTTTATCATCTTACATTCAAGTTCTCAATCCAATTCTTTGGATGTTCAAGACATGTACAAGATTTAATTATCTTATACTTCAAGTTCAAGCTAAGTAGATGAGTTATACATATCATACTTAAAAGTTATTAATCCTATACTTTGGATGTTCAAGCTCAAGACATTGTTCTAGTTCCTCTAAGGTACACAAACATTGATTTCAAGACACACATAACACATTAGTGCTTGTTCTTAGCACTTTCAAGACAATTAAAAGAGTTCTTACTCTTATACTCAAGTTCTCTATATTCAGTTCATTGAATATTCAAGTTCAAAACATTATTATGATGCCTCTAGTGCTTCATAACACTTGCAAGATCATTCATACACAATAGTTATGTTGTAAGTTCAACATCTTATATGCAAGTTTACATTCCAATTGTCTTTTGGATATTCATGTTCAAGACCAAGTTCTAATGCCCCACAAAAGGTACATATACACTTGCTAGGACATCTTATACTAAGGCTCTATGCCTTAGGAGGGGTAAGGTTCCATTTCATTTGAGTTTAAACCACATTTGTGAAACAGGGGACTTGGGCGGTCGCCCAGACTATACTTTTGGAACCCCCTTTCAGTAGTTTTGGGCGGTCGCCCATGGCCCCTCTGGGCGGTCGCCCATAACCAAATTGGGCCAAGAACTCCCCAGCAAGCTAGAAAACCAAATTTTCATCCATTTATTTAACAAGCTCAAATTCACCCGTCCCACAAGTACGAGTATAAATTACTCACACTCCCTAACATTCAAGAGTGCATTTTAACATACTCAGAACACTTCTTTAGGGATACTTTAATTAATTTTACCGTCTCACAAATAATAGAATAATTTCCTTTTATTCCATTTAAATATTTCACTGTCCCAAAAGTACGAGTATAACTTTCTAATATACTAATATACTCATTTAGGGATACTTTCATTAATTTCCCCATCCCACAAATAATAGCATAAATTTTTAAATACACTTCTATAAGCATTTAAATCAAGTTAATATTTCACTGTCTCACAAGTAGGAGTATACTTTTCTAACATACCCAGGACAAGTATCACAAATAGGAGTATAGATTTTCTTCAAGGCTATGCATTCTTTGTAATTAATACTAATACTCCATTCGTACCAAATTTACAAGTATCACAAAATTCAACCAAATTACGAAATTAACAAGTACAAGTATCAAGAATAACACATAGGCATGTTATTACAAGCAAGGGGGAGCTAGTGACTTACCTACTCCGAAATCAAATTCACCCAAACTAATTTCTGTTCGGCAGGAAATGCTCTACTCACCGCCCTGATCATTTATACGAAGTCAGATTTTCGAACAGAGACATAATTAAGCAAGAGGAGTCGAGAGTAGGGTAAACCCTAACTTTCTTTACGAGACAGAGAGAGAACGTACGATAATAAATTGGGGAAAAAATACTCAGAGGAAGAGGCAACCCATGTTTTATCCTTTCAAGATTTCAAGAATTGCAATTTGGCCCCTCAAGTTTCAATTTGACAAAAAGGCCCCTAAACTTTAATTTTCACAAATGACCCTAATGTTTCAACTTAAAAAATTAGGACTTAAACTTGCTCAATTAGTTAAATAATTAACTCAAATAAAATAGCATATAAATATGCAAATCAAGTATTTAACAAGAATTAGGATGGGCGTTACATCCTCCCCTCCTTAAAGAAAATTCGTCCTCGAATTTTACTGATCGAAATTATAACACATATAAATAACAAATAGAACTCAAGAATAGCAAGAATATGGTATACCACACCATATTATCAATTACCTGCGAGTATTATTCTCACATAACCTTCTCGATATCGTGACTTTCCCATGAAACTTTCACAAGAAGTATTCGTGCTCAAGATATTTTCCTTAGAATCAAGTATCCATACAAGCAATTACCCATATACTAAGTAATTCAGGTGATGTAATTTCCACTAAATAGCAAGCTCATACAATAGCCACAAGGAAATCCACTTCACATGCTCACAACATATGATCAAGAAGCAACCTCGGTTAAATATTCAGAGTGCTCAGAAAAATTATCATAATCAAGATGTAAAACAAGGTGTAGAACAAGAATCACTGTCATATATTATATCCACAGGTATCCCATGTAATTAAGATGTATCTGTAACGCACATCCTTAATCTCGTTAAATATTTGACTTATTTGTTAAATTCTTGACTTGCTTGTTAAATTCTTGACTAGCATATTTATATGCTATTTTATTTGAGTTAATTATTTAATTACTTTAGAAAATTAAGGTGGTTAAATGTCAAAGTTGAAAGTTTAGGGGCTTTTTGTCAAGTTAGAACTTGAGGGGCCTAGTGGCAATTCTTGGAAAGTTCCAAGTATATAAGGTTTGTTTGCCTGAGAAAGGCAATTCATTTCTTTAGACTTCTCGTACTTTCTCTCCGTTTCATAGAAGGGAGTTCAGTTTTACCCTATTCTCGACTCCTCGAGCTTAATTATTCCTCTGTTCGTGATTCTGGTCCCGGATAAATATTCGTGGCGTTGAATAGAGCGTTTCCGACCGATCAGAAATTAATTTGGGTCAACTTGATTTCGAACTAGGTAAGTTATTAGCTCCCCTTACTTGTAATAACATGCATATATGTTATTCCCGCTACTTGTTCTTGTTAAACTGTGTTTTGAGCAATTTTTGTGATACTTGTAATTTTGGGACGAAGGGAGTATAAATATACTGCGTATGAAGAAAATTGAAAAAGTATACTCCTGGGTTGTCAAAAGATTAGTAGGAAAATTATACTCCTATTCGTGAGACGGTAAAATAGTAACTTGATTTAAATATTATTAGAAAAATGGTACCATTATTTGTGGTACGGGGAAATGAATGGAAGTATCCCTAAATGGGTATATTAGTATATTATAAAATTGCACTTATATTTTTGGGTCGGTGAAATATTTAAATGGAATAAAAGATAATTATTCTATTACTTGTGGGACGGTGATAAATTAATAAAGTGTCCCTATAGAAGTGTTCTGAGCATGTTAAAATGCACTCTAGAATGTTAAATTATGAGTAAAAATATACTCCTACGCTTGGGACGGAGATTTCTAAGCCTGAAAAGAAATTTGGTATTTGCTAAAAATTGTACCAGGCGCCCGCCTGGTGGTACCTCGAGCGCCCGCCTGTTTCACCAGAAGTTTTGGGTTTCAAAAGTGTTTCAATGAGAGGCCGCCCGGTCTACCATAGGCGCCCGCCCGGTCCCCTGTTCCAACCAAAGTGTTTTAAATCTAAATTAAATTGAAAGCTTATCCCTCCTAAGGCATATAGCCTTAAGATAAGATGTCCTAGCAAGTGTTGTGACACCTTAGGGGTATCAGAAGTAAGTCTTGAACATGATTACTCATTAAATTAAAATGAGAACTTGAGTATAAAAGGAAGAACTCTTCTTTATGTCTTGAAAGTGCCATGAACAAGCACTTATGTGTTATGCTTGTCTTGAAGCCAATGATTGTGCACCTTAGGGGCATTAAAACAATGACTTGAGATTGAATATCCTATGTAGGGGATTATGAACTTGTAAGTATGAGTGGTATAGCTCATTTACTTAATTTGAACTTGAAATAGTCTTGGTCTAGGTTTAGGGTACTACCCTAGATGGCCTAGATGAGTGTTGTAGAACACTCTAGTATTGAAAAATAGTCCCTTTGTGAATAAATGAAAGGTGGACTTGAATCATAATTAAATGATAACTTGAGTATAAGAGTAGTAACTCTTTTATGTGTCTTGAAGTTAATGTTTGTGTACCTTAAGGGCACCAACTAATGTCTTAAGCTTGAATGTTACAAGAAAAGGATTTGAAAGTAATTCGTAAAAGATGTATAACTCATCTACCTAGCTTGAACTTGAAGTATAAGATAATTAACTCTTGTACATGTTTAACCATCCAAATAAATGGATTGAAAACTTGGATATAAGATGATAAAATCTTGTATATGTCTTTAATGTCTTGAATGTCTTAAGGTGAGACAGTAATTTGAAGTATAAGACAATAAAATCTTGTACATGACTTGAACATCCAAATAATTAGATTAAGACTTGAATATAAGATTATAAATCTTGTACGTGCCTTGACACCAGTATATGTGTATGGTAATAAGCTTGAAAGAGTCTTGATGTGTATATGCAAATCTTGCATATATTTACTTGATAAAGTGTTACTTCTTGATACATGGTATGAATAACCAAAAGAGTTGGGATATGGAACTAGATAGAGAATGATTAACTCTACTACATACTTGAATTTGATACATGTGTATTATAAGTGTTATGAACAAACACTAAAGTGCTAGTGATTGGTTTTAATCGTGTATATACTCAATGAAGTATAAAAGAATAAAGAATATATCTTGTCTTGAAATGGGTTCCTAAAGAAAATAGGGACTAGTGTAATATGAAGATAATTCATATAATCATGAATACTACGATTTAAGTTAATAAGAATAACTAGAGAACACAATATGTGTTAGAAAATGTATTCGATTAATAACGATACATATACGTGAAGTATGACTGTGTCTAGGTACAATGTGACCTATTCTACTACGTGTTTAGAGTCTAAGGTATTGGGTTCTATTTGATAGTAAGGGTATCGTGATAGACACTTTAATGTGTTAAACGTGATATGAATATGTACGTGCAAACTTGGCATGTGACAAAGTGATATACCCTACTACTTGACTGAAGTCTGTTATAAATGGACTCTTACTTGGATTGATCGTGTTACGTGGACACCTTATGTGCCATTGTTATCTTGGTTTGTATTCGTAATAATTGCGTACGTGTACTTGTATTCTCGTAAGCACATGATACATAATTACATGGTGCATATTCTCGTGAGCACATGATACATAATTACATGGTGCATATTCTCGTGAGCACATGATACATGATTACATGGTGCATAAAGAATAGTCCACTAATAAGTGACTGAGTTCTGTTCTCGTAGTTCAAGTAAACATCTACTTGTGCATTCTTGTGTGAGTCCAGCTGGTTCTCCTTACTTGTTCGAAAATATATAGGTTCACGCTTGTCGCGAGAGCTGGGGTTTAAGTGACAATCGGGTCCCTATGTATTTCCGCCTGACCCCTTACTACCGGCCATAGTAAGGGCATAGCTTCCTTGGTTAGAGCAATAAGCCTGACCTAAGTGAATGCGATTGTCTTGAACACCTCGTGGATCTTGTTCTTGTGGATGACACTGGTTACCAGGTCTTCTTATATACTGCATAGCAGTTCTTGTTCTTGTTCTTGGTTGTCCTCAGCTAGAAAAGCATCGACAACAAATGGTATTCTTGGGAGGAATAAGGAAGGATTCAGGTACAAATGCGTGATAGGCCTATGTGCATCTTGGTGAGCTGGTCTAGCCTCTCACACTACTTGACTACTTGTTACCTGATCATATCTTGAGCTTGATTACTTGTTGAGTTGGCTTAGCCTCTCCTATACTTGTTACTTGATGATACTTGATATATGTTTAGTTGAGTATCTACTTGTATTGCATGATAACATGACATATAGTTGCATGTTAATAGATTACTGAGATTTATCTCACCCTTTATTTGTTTAATTGTTTCCCTCCCCCAGGAAAGCAGGGGATAGTACGCAGTGAGGCTCGACTTAGCTGGGAACTTACTCAGCAGGATATTCTTGTTCGAAGTTAGTGTCATTTTATATTTTGGTAAGGACGATCTTGTATGAGTTAATAAACTCTGGGCTTGTATTGGGGTAGTATTTGTTGTCCCTAGACAGTTCTTGATGCCAGCTTATTTGCTAGGCATGTCTTCCGCTGTATGTAACCTTGTTTGGTTTTAATTTTCTTGGTCTAGAACTCGTTGTGAGCTATCTTAGCTCCTTATTCTTGAGTAGATATAGCATGTCAGTTTGTTTCTAACAGGTATTGTTCCTGTTTCCCGTTAGTTTCTTGTTTCTTGTTAGTACGCGCACCAGGTTCGAGGTTCTATTAGGGGATCCCGGGACTTGGGGCGTGTCAGTATCTATCATAATATCACAACACATAAAGTCAAGCAAATTTGATTAATCAATCCACTATAATCAATATCATCGGGACTTATCTATTAAATGATAATCTTTCCACGAAATTCATCGCAATATATTCATATATATTTACAAATCTCGAAGGATTATAACAAATCAAACGATCTCTGATATTCTGCTTTTAAATAATCGCAATTCAAGGATTTAGTTAAATACTCAGAAATTTTCCTCCCATTCAGTACCATCAATCATGAAATACAAGTCTTTATGTTCAATGAATCCGCTAATGCAATAGCCGTAGGATCACAATCAATTTCAAGTCAATAGTAGAATTATTCTATTCATAAAAATTCAATCTCCTCGAAGCATATACAAGTACGTTACCATTTTGAATTAACACACGTTTTATCTCTTGTTCGAGCTTCACTATGCATAATGAATTTATCATATCCACTATATTGGTGAATCTTGACACATTCACGAGAAAATAGTAACACTGGTCATATCCTCCAATTAACCATCATACTAGTCGAATCCACTAGGCAAGGTCAATTACTGAAGTTGTGGTCATCCATCATTTCAATATTTAAAAAATTGGCTTCACGTTTATCAATCCATCAGAAAGTGTAGCTTTCTGTCTCAAATAGTTAATAATAGAGCTACCTTCAAAATTCATTAATGAATATCTAACAAGATCAAGAAAATCTCAAGAACATGCGTACCTCGGTTGTTTCCACTTATATAGGTCAACAAAGATACTTACTTCAGGTATCCACTTCAAGGTAATAGATCCTCTATCTCTTACTAGTTTTTGGAAACAATTGTTTCTCTCGAGAAATTTCAATACAATTAATTCTCAGTCTGCGACTTTGTATACACTAACAGGTCATTAATCAATTCATCGCAAAGAAATCAAATTATGGTGTGAAGATATCATTCATCAAATCCATCAATACTGCTAGATCATATATCAATCGAAATAGCATAATCACGAATTCATAACGAGCATACCTGATATGAGAAGAGGTTTTCAATATATCCTCATAGTTGACTTTCCAAATAATGGTACCCACTTATCAATCAAACACTGAATAGACCACTGATTAACTTCAGGGATCAAATAATTCATCCATACACGATAACAAGTACTGGTTCATTATAGTCACCTGGTTGAATTCTTTGCATTCAATATGAAATCGCAAAGTACCATATCTCTTCATGCCAATCAATACAGATACACCCCCACGTAGATATACTAAGCTGGGTGAATCCTCTATCAAGAAATTTCTCAAGTTGAACCTTCAACACTTTGAACTCAACCGATGTCATGAACATTGATTTAGATATCAGCACTATATTTGTACTGTAGCAACTCAAGATAACTCAAGGTTCTCATCATGTATCATGTACTACTCAGTAGAAATTATATCTGAGATCTCACAAAGAATGGATACATCCTTCAATTTTTGGTGTAGACATTCTTCCATCAACCACATATGTTAAATATTCAGCACAACCTTGATAATCATTTTCGAGCTTTCAATGCAGAACATGAATATTATACATAATTATATCATGCTCATATAAATAGTCAAGCATACTAGCATAGAAATATTCACCATCTATTGTGGCAAACAAGAATGGCATAACATATAGAAAACCAAATCATAACACGTAAAAGCCAAGCCATAACACGTATCACATCAATACCCCATGCAGGTAACATGAACAAGTTAACATATAACGTATAGGGTGTTATCACCCACACTTCTATCAAGCTCTTATAAATAACGATATCAATCATGTAGTCTCTTATTAGAGAATACACTTTCACGTAAATCAAGAAATGAGGACAAGCATGCATATATAGCACGAAACAATGTCCACTGCACAAGATAGATACGCCTAAGTCTTTAAAGACTCGCGCTCTCGATTCTCAAACCATCTAGTGTGGAACACTATCAACACCAGTCCTATGCCTGGTATAACAACAAGTAACGAAGCACTCGACGTCGGTAGCACACCCAAGACTAACCCAAGCTAGGCCATAGACCCTATCCAGGCTTAGAGCTAAACCATAGCTCTGATACCAACCTGACACGCCCCCAAGTCCCGGGATTCCCTAATAGAACCTCGAACCTGGTGCGCGTGACTAACAAGAAAAACGAGAAACTGAATGACATCTGCTTATATCAAACTGACATCATATATATACTCAAGAGGAACGAGCTAAGATAGCTCACAACGAGTTCTATACCAGGAAATTTAAACCAAATGTGGTTATACACAGCGGAAAACATGCCTAGCACTTAAGCTGGCATTACAAGAACTATAAAAGTCTACCCAATATACTGAGTCTAAACAACTGATACCAAATCGTCCTCACCAAAACTGAAAAGAATAACAATCCCCAACAAGAACAACCTGCCAAGTAGGCCCCTGCTAAGTCGAGTCTCACAACGTATTACCACTTGCTTTCCTGGGGGGAAACAAATAAACAAGGAATGGGGTGAGATAAATCTCAGTAAGTTACTAGATACAAGTACATAGCATGTTATCATGTAATCATGCAAGTCAAGAATATTATCAAATAATCATGCTCAAGATGTCATCAAGTAACAAGTATATGAGAGGCTAAGCCAACTCATCAAGTAGCTAACACATAAAGCTAAACTATCACGTTACAAAGGATATTCCAACCTTATTCCTCCCAAGTAAACCATTGTTGTCGTTGCTTATTGCAGATGACAAATCACGATCAATCAAGTTGCTGCTGTGCAGTACACAAGAGGACCCGGTAACCAGTGTCACTAACAAGAACAATATTCGCGAGGTGTTCACGATTTTAGCATTCACTTTTATCAGGCGTATTGCTCTAATAAAGGAAGCTATGCCCTTACAATGGCGTGTAGTAAGGGGTCAAGCGCAGATACATAGATCCCCGATTATCACTTAGCCCCAGCACTCGCGATAAGCGTGAACCTATATATCTCCGAACAAGCAAGGACCAGCTGGACTCACACAAGAATGCACAAGTAGGTATTTACTTGAACTACGAGAGTATAGAACTAAGTCCAAAAGTAGTGGACTAGCTCTTCATGAACCATGTAATTATGTGCTCACCAAATACAAGTACACGTATGCTATATTGTGAGAGCTCGCGCCCGTACCCGCGTAGGGATCCGTGCGAAACGCGGCTGGAATCCGCTCGGTTTCTCAAAATGGTTACCCTACTTTGGTTTTGAAAAGAAGAGTCGCCACCTCATTTTATTTAGGAAAATAGAGATAAAACCTTTTTGATTGAAAAGTGGGTTCGGGGGCTATGTTACGAGAGGAGAAGGTGTTAGGCACTCCGCTCGCCCTTTCGGTCTCTAGCATGCTTCCGCCTACGCTTGATTTTAGTTTGCCTTTTGAAAATGTGTTTTATGTCCTAACTTATAAAAAATGTGTATGTTTATGTACAGAGGAGTCTCCTAGTCTAGGCACGTTTGTTTTAATTCGCAACCGGGGATCGGTTTGGGTGGATTCCCGATTGGTTTTGAAAAAAGGTTTGAATCATATATACAAGTATGAGCAATTAAAGGGGGAAGGGGGAATATTGTACAAATAATACATATATACAAAAAATGGGATAAATCCCATGAAAATAATATCCGAGTGCAAGATTGATCCTCCAGATTCACGGGGCTGCTGTGAGTCACCATGGATTGTACCTGTGAAACACCTATCCAAAAAGAGATCTAAAGATTGGGATTCACTCCCAAGATGTTAGATAACATGTATGAATTTTGGTTGGATTTATGGACAAATATTTCATGCTTAACTCATGCCAAAAACATTAACATAAAATCAGCCCAGCACAGCAAAGCATTGCATATCAGATTTTGATGGACAATTTACACTATCATAACCTATGAATCTTAGAAAACTCAAAACATTAAACTTGAAGATCACATATTGAATATTATGTACCCAAACAGTTCGTGAATAAAACGATTTTAAGTGCATCAAAAGACCTCTGACATTTTCATGTCAGAATCTGGAAATGTTAGTCTGAGAGCAGACACTTGATTTAGAAAATGTAAAGGGGTCTTTCCTTAGGTCATAAAATTATTTTAAGAACATGAAAATCTTTATTAGTCTTTAGAGAACAAATTTCATGTTTTGAGTTAGATCTAGAAACGAAGGTAAGATAGAGTAAAAAGCACATCAAAAGGCTTGATGCAAACAGAACATACTGGACAGATTAGACATGGCATGAAGATAGGTATCAAAACATGGCATAAACTTGGAATAAACCCATGAAACTTGGGGAACTCGTTTATATATGTGTTATTAACATTATCATGCATCTATTTATGAACAAACAAGAGCAAAAATGAGAATAATCATGAAAGAAGAGCAAGGGGGCAGATTATGCACAAGCTGGGTAAGGGAGCCATATCTTGCATGGATTTAGGATTTGAGCCATGAAATCAACACCAAAATAAACTTAAAATATATATGTACATATTAGGACAGATATTTGAACATTTAGCATAATTAAACATGTTTATTTACAAAGTTAAAACATAGATTACATATATAGCAAGGGAGACCTAGTCATAAGTTGACTAGGTTCCCACAAACTCATATAAAACTTACATGTTTTAAATCTATGATTTACAAGAAGTAAACTTACCTAGATTAGGGGGGTGGTGTGCTTCCTTTGCTTCCAAGGGAAGACTTCCTTTTGTTTTGATTGAGTTGAAGTTGTTGTGGCTGTTGTTGTTGTTGTTGTGGTTGTTGTTGTTGTGGTTTGCTTGAGTTTGAGTAGTTGTTTTGAAGTGTTTGGAGTGGTGGTTTAGTGGTGGAGGGGTTGTGGTGTGGTGGTGGTAGTGGTGGTTGAGTGGTGGTTTGATGATGGAGGTTGTTTGGTTGAAAGAAAGTGTATGGAGGGAGTGTATGGAATGTGTGTAGTGAATGTGTGTGTTGAATGAATTGTGTCCTTTTTCTTGGATCAATATGGGAGTATATGAGGGAGGTGAGTGCTTCTTTTGGTGACCAAAATGCCCCTATACTAGGGGTAGAGGAGGGAGATGGTTGCTTGCCCGGATGGTCTTGATGGAGGTGGCCATAATGCCATCATTTTTTGCTTGAAAATCCAAGAGGAAAACCAGGGAAAAAGCTGAAAATGGGTGCATTTCACCCAACTTTTGAATTTCCATTCCTTCTCCTCGCCACTTGTCATCTTGTGAATGGCCAATCTTCCATGACTAAGCAAATGTGATCAACACCAGAAGGCCACGTTTAAATAGGTAGGCAAACTATGTTTGTGACATTTTCCCGGCTCTGTCTTTTCGCTCCGCAACTGTCTCGATGTGCACGCTCCGGTGTCCCGGTTGTCCGCGGGCCCAACACGAAATTTGTTTGAAATATTTTTCTAGTTACAATGATATATCTGAAATATGTTAACAAGTAAGGAAATATCATAATATAATTTTAAATGCACAGGATGACCGGTAAAAGGCGTTCTAGGGGTGCGGGGCCCGTCGCAGGGTCCCGACGCTCAATTTTCGAAGAATACGCCTGTTTACTCGGTTTTGAGTCCTGATCATGAATCCGGACTCGGTTTTTGCATCTGATGCACCGATAAGGCGTACGGTAGTCCCGAACGGCCAAATCTGGGGTTTTAGGTCAATTATCGCGCTTAGACCAATCAAGGGTTGTTTAAGGGGTGCGAGATCGGGGTGTCTACAGAGCCCCTCGTCGAATTCACTTGTGATGTAAAGGGGATTCGACGATCCAATATAGACAACCGATCTCGTCTAGGGTTCGACGGCTGAGCCCAAAGTAGGGCTTCTTACGTATCCCTCTCGGGAATTGTAACACCCATCGAATTTCTTGTTAAATATTTGACATATTTGTTAAATACTTGAACTTGCATATTATGTGTTAGTTTTACTTAGATTAAATTTTTAACTGCTTTAATTAGTTAAGGTGGTTAAATGTCTAGTTTTGACTTTTGGGTCATTTGTGAAAATTTGACTTTAGGGGTCTTTTTGTTAAAAATGAAACTTGAGGGGCCTAAGTGCAATTCCTGGAAAGTTGATAGATAACCTTGTTTGGCCTTCTTCTCTGGGTCATTATTTCCCAAATTTCTTTACGCTCTCTCCCTCTGTTCTAAACCTAGGGTTAAAAGTTTTCCCTATTCTCGACTCCTCGAGCTTAATTATCCATCCGTTCTTGATTCTGATCCCGGATTAATATTCGTGGCGTTGAATAGAGCGTTCCAGGACGAACAGAAATAAGTTTGGGTCAACTTGAATTTTGACTAGGTAAGTTATTAGCTCCCCCTTGCTTGTAATAACATGCATAAATGTTATTCTCGATACTTGTGAATGTTAATTTCGTGTTTGGGATGATTTTTGTGGTACTTGTAAAATTGGGACAAAGGGAGTAAAATCCTCTGTATGAAATGATGAAAGAACTTGGGAAAATATAGTTTGGAAATGTTAGACCTTTTCTGGGTATGTTGAAATTGTTAGTAAAAGTTACTCCTACGCTTGGGACGGACAATTCTAAGCCTGGGAAAGAATTTGAGAATTGCTGATTGTTGGACCAGGCGCCCGCCCGGTTATGGACCAGGCGCCCGCCCTTTTGGCCAGAAAGTTATGGGTTTTGGAAACTTTGGATGAGCGCCCGCCCGGTTCACCTCGAGCGCCCGCCCGGTCCCCTGTTCCAAGTAAAGTGTTTTAAATCCAATTGAGATTGAAAGCTTATTCCTCCTAAGGCATATAGCCTTAGTATAAGATGTCCTAGCAAGTATAATTGTACCTTTTGAGGGCATTAGAACTTAGTCTTGAGCACTAATACTTATAGAACTCAAATGAGAACATAAGTATAAGAGTAGTATCTCTTCTTTATGTCTTGGAAGTGCTATGAACAAGCACTAATGTGTTATACTTGTTGTGAATCCAATGATTGTGCACCTTAGAGGCATTAGCATAAGGTCTTAGACTTGAA
>JAOWBW010001021.1:122472-203245 GCA_026119855.1 Campanula takesimana
AAAAGCAACTAAAAATTTAAAACTGAGACAGACTAAAAAGGAAGGTCAGACTAAAAACCAGTGTTCTAAAAAATCGGCATGGGCGGCACTCCACCGCCGCGATTTCCTCCAAGTCGGTCATCTTAGGCGTCGGGCGGGCTCGGCGGAGACTAGGCAGGCTAGGCGGGATCGGCGCTGTCCGGCGTGTTCTGTTTTCGTGGCCGGCGTGCTCAGTTGTCTCTTCTTCGCCGTCGGCATCTACAAAGTCGCCGGATTTCGAAGGTGTAGAGGGAATCGATTTGTCTGGTGGTGAAGAGAGAAAATAGAGAGAGACGAGAAAGAAAGAGAACAGAGAAAAAGAAAAAAGAGAGCGATGGATGGACTGGAGGAGAGTGACGGTGCAAAATGAGAGAGAAAAGAAAAGAGAGAGACTGAGAGAGTGAATAGGGTTAGGTTAGGTTTCTAATAAAATGGGATGGGCTGGGCCAAATAAAATGAGTTGGATGGATGGGTTTAACTTTGTGGCACTATTTATTTTTGGATAAATACACATATATTTATAGATTTATGAAAAAATATAAATAAAAATGTGCTAAACTCTCCGCCCCTAGGCGCTAGGCCCGGCTTCGCCGCCTAGGGCCCCTCCTAGCGCTTTTTAGAACACTGCTAAAAACTAAAAAGGAAGGTAAGAACATTACTGAAGGGACTGAACGGAGGGAGTAATAAAAAAGAGACTTCAAATATGGGAAACCTCAACCCAAACAAAAGACATTGAGGAAAACAAAAAACAAGAAGGTCAAGTTAACAATCTAACAATATTTGACCTAGTAACAAATGAAATAGAAAATTTATCAAGATCAAAATCAATATACTCGGGAGTACATCTAGTCCACCACATAAAACTTAAATTGTCCAATATTCTAAAAGCATAACTGATTTTGGGTTGTAACATAATTGAAACAAAACTCATTACCAATTACCGAAAGGATGCAGCAAATCGCATCAATCCTCATCCTCAATAACCTTGGTGCTTAGTCCCTTCAATCCTTCAGCTGGAATCTCTGCGACGGTGACAAGTGAATAGAGCTCCTCTTTTGCATCTTCATCATCATTCCTCTTCCGGGCAATGCGGACTCGTACCCTCCTTGGCACGCTTCTGATCCCTCTGCTCCAAATCTGCTTGTTGAGCTTCACATCCACCCTCACATCAGTTGTCCCCATCGCCTTTTGGGCAAACTTCCTTATCTCCTTAATGGCCTTGGGTGCCTTCTTCTTGAAGGTGCTGTAAAGGGCAGCATAGACATTAGCATAATTATAATACACAAATTCAGTAAAATACTGCCTGATCATCTATGGTAAATACTAGGAAGACAAGGGTTTAACAAAAAATAATGAGCATATACAAGGGCATGAACACACTTGATCGAGACAAAATCATTTGTCTTAACGAGTAAGCTCTCAATGATGTTGTTTGATGCAAGTTTCCATGCCAGGCTGATAACACCGGAAAATGGGCCTAACAAACTGAATACGATCTCTGTCCCAAAATGACGTTCATACTTATTTCGCTGTTATTACGAAGGAACTTTGAGCAATAATTTTAAGCTGATTTAATTATACTAATGAAAATCTAAAACTTGTTATTGATACACCATTACCAATACTATCATTAAAAGTGTGACTAGACACATTGGGCCAATAACATGGGCTTATAAAGGCAAGTCCATCATTAACCACTACTCCCTCCGTCCCATAACTATGTGCACAAAATGAGTTTTGCACGGGAATTAAGGGATGAATAGTAATGGGTGGGTGTTGTGAGTGTGAAAAGAGAAGTATGAGAGAGAAATGGGGTAGGGAATAGTAGGTTGTTTGGTGTTGTGAGTGTAAAAGTAAGTAGGAGAGAGAATGAGTGGGATGAATAGTAAAGATTCTTTGCCATTTTCGGAAAGTGTGACTTATCAATGGGACACCCAAAATGGCAATTTGTGCACATAGTTATGGGACGGGGGGAGTATATAGTAAATTTATGACCAAGATACTTGGGGCTCCATAGAGTCATTGTCAATAAAATAAGAGCTAACAAATTCAAAAGAGAACTATTAAGCACAATTAGCATACTCCCTCAGTCCCAGAATAAATGTACTACTTTCCATTTTGGTTTGTCCCAAAATAAATTTCGCGTTGCTAAAATTAGGATATGAAGTTTGGTGATCCTTCCTATATTACCCATTCTAATAGACACAAGCATTGCAATATTATGAAAAGTGTCACTCTACCTAGATGAATGGGTTGGGGGCAATCAAGGAAACATAACTACAAGCTTAAAACTGACTTATCAACTATGACAGTTATTCCGGGATAGAGGGAAACCAAGAATTAAACCAAGTTTCTTTCTATAACCAATAGAAAAATCTTCACAAAAATAATCCGCAAATTAGACCAAACCAGCTATATCATCAAAAAAGAATGACTCAGCAACAACTATATTTTCCTGAAATCATTGATTTTCAACAGTTGGGCCATTGAACATAATGAATCAAGTTAAACACATTACAGAAAGATGAAGAGAAACAAAAACTAACAAAAACTCAACTTGATTAGAAGCTTGTTGGGATTGCCTCCAGAACAACTCAAACAAGCTTCCAAACTCTTCTAATTTAATTAAGTTTATACAAAAAGATTGACCATCCAAGTATTTCACTCGGCTCTCCTGGACTTCACCACTATCTCTAAGTGACAAGTTACATACACTCGATCAACAACTTATCAAGCTCCCTACAACAACATTGAATTTTTTTTTAATGTTTTGATTAAGCATAACTCTGTCTTATGCATAGTTGTGAAAGGCTAGCGCCTCCTCGCCCGCCTCGCCTTTTTGGCACCTTAAGGGGTCAACCGCCTTTTTGTTTTATGGCGGGCTGTCTGCGCCTTTTTGGCTCAGGCGACGCCTTTCTTGGTTAGCGTGAAGCATCCACATTTGTCAAAAGGCGTAATAGGCGTATGTGTAATGTTATACTGTGTCATTTTGTAATTTTAGTTTTAATGTTTTAACTTGAAATGTTTTTTTTTAAAGGAAAACATGGGGGTAAAGAGCTTGTGGTTTGAGAAAGAAACAACTAATTAGAACGACGACAAAGAAGTGCGACAAAAATAAAACCGATTGCTTGCTTTATTTTAATATTTAAATGGAGGTTTGCAATTTTTATTATGGTTATCCAGATATGGATTAATGCATTTGAAATTATATATTAGCTTAATTTCATATATTATTTTCTTTTCTAACATGCTTTGAAATTTGTTTTTGCGCTTTTAAATCACTACTTTTTTACTAATTTGAACATCAAATGTGTCTTTTGTCTTAGAATTATTTTGTTCTATTTTACGGCCTTGCTCGCCTTTCGGCCGCCTTTCAACCGCCTCGCCTTTCACCTTTTTTAGGAACCTCTCGCCCGCCTAGCGCCTTTAACAACTATGGTCTTATGGATAAACTACATTAAAACCATACTGTCATCCTACTTCCAGTAACATGGTTCCATATTCTTCGGCAAATATTACAAAGATCCAATTCAATAAATTTTACATTTAGTGTTAAACTACAGTCTACGGCTCTTCTTTATCGGGCGTGAAGCCAATTGTTTAAAGAACAACATACATTACTCTGAAAATGACACATAGCTGCTCTAACGGCAAACACAAAAAAGAAATAGATAATTCCTGAGATGTAGAATCTACAAAAATGGAGTTGATCAACTTGCGACCAGATTGACAAATACTGATAAAAGCTTTCACTTTAAAATCAGATCCAATGGAAATGAAAAACATCCTGGTACTTAATTCCCAAAAAAATATATATTCCAATCAAACATATACCACAGATAACATTTTCACCAATTAACAACTAAGGATGCAGTATTAATCACATACAACGACAAATCGAAATACAAAAAACTTGAATTACCAACCATTTGAAAGGAAAATAACATCAACATTGAACTTTAACTTCTTGAAAATGAGTTTATTCATGAATAATTTCAATACGATGTCTGTGATATTAATTCAAACCCATAAATCAAATTAAACGGAAAAGGGTAGTCCAAAAACAATCCGGCAATGTAAATGAAGAACAAAAGAAAAGGGGGATTGAGAGTGTACCAGCCATGGAGGCGTTTGTGAAGGTTAATGGTGTATTCTCTAGTGACGACTTCCTCCTTTCTTCCTTTGTTTTGTCTCTCCACCATTTTCGCCGCCGTGTGCGAGCTTGCCTCCTTCCCTTGAACAGCGATTCTCAACAACCAAAACCTAGCAGCTCTCTCTAGTAAACCCTAGAAATATGTATCCACTGTTTATATAAGCCCTTTGCTTTCTAAGAGATTTACTATTTAACCTTTGATTGTGGCTGGGCCATTGCGCTTGAATTGGGCCGAGACTAACATTACTGCATACGCCGGGTTGAGACGAGCCCGTTGCCCGTAAAGCCGATATGTACCAGGCCGGGAGGCCCGAGTGAGTATCCATAGTACTCGGATTGCAAAGGGAACATATCAGCCAAACTCATATATATATATATATATATATATATATATATATATATATATATATATATATATATATATATATCCTTTTTCAATTTCTGCGTTTTTTGATACATAGAATGCTGAGCATGACCAAGGTGATTTACTTTTCCTAATTAATTTTTTATTGAGTAAATCTTTGATTTCTTTTTTACAATATTCTAATAATTCTTGATTCATTTGGATAGGTCTTGCTTTTGCAGGTATTGTTTGTTCATTAAAATCTTTTTCATATGGTAGTGTTATTACATGTTTTTTCCTTTCCCAAAAAGCTGTGGGTAAATCAGAACATAAGTCTTTTTCAAATTTTTCTAATTTTTTAGAGATTATGTTTTGTTTTGTTGAAGTTGTAATTTTTCTTCAATTTTTATATTTAATAATTCTTCCTTAAGAAATTTCATTTGATTTTGTAAAGTATTTAATTTAGATATTCCTGTTTTTTGCAAATTATTTACATCACTATTGGATACAGGATATAAAAAATCAAATATAATTTTTTGTCCTAATATTCTTGATTCTACCCCTCTTTGTGAAACTGAAAATGGATATAGCATTTGTAAAAAAGGGTTTCCTAATATAACTTTTGTGTTTAAATTTTTACAAGCATAAGACTTGTTTTAAAGCAGATACTATTATTGCAAACATGTGCTTCAGGTATTTTGTATTTTACTTCTAATTTTGAAGAATTGACTGCTGAAAGACTTTGTTTTGTTTTTATAAAATATTTTGTTGGTATTATTCCTTGTTCAACACAATTTAGGTCAGCTCCTGAATCTAACATGGCTAACCCTTTGTATTCGAAATCTTTGATTTTCATATGTATATGTACATACCATTTTTGATATCTGACTCGAGTAAGAGCATATATACTTTCTTCTGTGTCTGTAGAGGTATCTGTTTCCGAAGAAGATTTTTTTGCAAAGGGGTTTTTAAAATGTTTGTCTAATTCTTTATTAGCTTTAGAAGTAGAGGCTTCATCATTGTAGGTTGAATGTATTTGTTTTTTAATTTCTTGTAGTGCTAACTTTGTTTCTATTTCTTTTTGTGTTTTTTGTAAATCTAAATTACTTTGTTTTAATAATTTATCTCTTGTTTTATTTCTCTAATTTCATGTTGTAGGTCTACTGATGAAATTTGTTTCTTTTTGTTTTGGAACATTTGTATAACATCTTCGTATTGAGAGGGTTTAGATGTATCTGGTTTTTCTTCATTAATTGTTTTGGCTAATTGTTTTAGAAATTTTCTTTTTATAGTTGGTTCATCTATTTCTTTAATTTTTCTAATATCTCATCGTATTGTTCTATTGTATTTAATTTATTATTACACAAACATATTTCTCTTTTACAGGATTGGCATTCATCATCATTACTTGTATCAGTTTGATCAGAAGAGTTATATTCATCAATATCTGTTGATAATTCAAGATTATCTATATTTTGTAATATTTCTTCTGTTTCTTTTATTTTTAAATTATGGCAGATTTGTTGTATTTGTCTTTTTGCTGGGCAATTTCTAGCAATATGACCAGGTTTTTTGCATAAAAAACATTTATGGTTTTGTTGTATGACTTAAAAGTCTTAAAGGATTTTTTATATTTTGTAGTATTCTTATTATTGTCGTATCTTTTCTGAAAATGTGCTTTTTTATTTTTATTGTAATAAGCAGGGGGATTGTTTTGATAGTTTTATGTGTTTTTCTATATTTTCTTCTATATGTACTATTTTTGTAATACGGGCTTCTATGTTGAGTGTAATTTTTCTTTTTGTATGGAGATTTTAGTTTATCAAAACCAAATTGTTCACACCAATGTCCTAGTTCTTTTCTTGTCTGAGTGGTTTCCTTTTTTAATTTGTTTTGTAGTTTTTGGTCTTGACATAATCTTAATCCTGTAATATTTACACAAGTAATTAAGTCTCCATAGGTAAGATTATCATAGGATATTTGTCCGTATTTTTGTTCTATTGTATCATTTACTTTTTCTGAAAATAGGCCTGGTAGTCCAGTAATAAATTTTTCTTTCCAATGATAATTATTTGGGTCAGCAAGATTAAAAACTCTTTTAAGAAAATTTTCTTTATACCATTTAAATTGTTCTAGTTTTCTGCATTTTAGGTTTTGTAATATTTCCGAATTCCTTTCAGTATATAAATCTATGTCTCCTATAAAGTGAGTTGTAATATTAAATATTAAGTATATTAATTGTGCAGGAGCTTGATTTCCATTTTCATCTAATATTGGGTGTCCATCTTGGTCTGCTTTTATTGCTTCTAAAATTTGTGTTTTTACTTGATGTGCTAGTAATTTATCCCACCAAGTTCTTAATTGACCAGTGAATCCTAATATAATGTTTTCAACTGCTTGACGTTCTGTAATATTTGTAGGTTTGTATATATTTCCTACAATTATCATTTCTTTTGTAATATTTATTATTTCCATTTCACTTAATCCGTCAATGTTCCATTCATAAATGTTTTTTGCATTGTATGATTTTGTTGGGTTTTTTAATATTTCTAAGTCGTCAGGGTCTTATTATAAAAATTATGTCTCATTGTTTGAATTGGAATTGTATTTAAGTTTTTCTTCTTCTTCTGATTCTGTAGTAGAATTATATTCATTATTAGAAGAGGTATCTGACTCTGAGGTTTTGTCATTATAATCTGTTAGCATTCGTATATTTGTACTTGTACTTGTTTCTTCTTTTACTTTTAAATGTGTTTTAATTTTATTCATTAAGTCATTTAGAGGATCATGTAGTGTTGGTTTGACTTCAGGTATTATTAAAGTATTCTTAGGAGGGGGAATTTGTTTAGTAAACATTGTATTTTTATTATTTTTTCTAGTTGATGGATTAATTTTATATAATTCTGAATATTCTGTAAATCTTTGGGATTTATAATGTTCATCATTTTTGGTTGGTATTGGTGTGGGTCCCATTTCTACATCTAGTTGTGCAATTTCTTCTCCTACTGTGGTTAATTTTTTAGTAGAATTATCAATTTTTTCTTCAACTCTATCTAATTGTTGTCCTACGGTATATAAGTATAAATTTGTCCAATTATTTTGTAAATGTAAAGATGTTTGTTTTTTATCTTCGGTGTCTAGTTGATTAGTTTTATCAATGGGGTATGCACCATATTGAATATTGTCTTTACTAAAGAAAGTGGCTTCTAAAGGTGGTTTTTCATTTTCGTATACTTCGTGAGTTGGTAGAAGATCTGGTCCTACTTTGTACCATCGTCTTAGTTTTTTCTGTAATGTAGTTATTTTGTATAAGTAATCATGGTTTAAGAAATCAAAAAATGGTATGTGATATTCTTGTAATTCACAAAATTCATAATACTTTTCTTTTATTAATTTTTGTTCATTGGTATCATACGTTTGAAAAAATAGTTTTCTATTTTCTTCATTGTGTTTACTTGTAAAATCTTTTCTTAAAATACTTTTATTTAGAATAAAATCATTTTTTATCATATTTAAAGTAAAGTCACTATCTTCGTAAGATTGAACATTGATTCCTTCGTATGGTGGACATTAATTCCTTCTCTGTTTGCTCCAGTATTGTTTGTTTGTTGTGGAATTTCAATATTAGTTTCATCTTCAAAAACAGTTTCATTTTGTGAAGAACTATCCTCATATTTAGTGTTTTGTGGGAATTCATATCTTCCTGATGTAGATCTCCTAGATGGTGCGTGGGACATTTAATTTTTTGTGTCGACTTAGAGACTGAGTTCTTTTGAATTTTAGATCTACCGATCCATCTTCATATTGTGTAATTTGTTCTATATCAGTTGTTTGATTTGTTCTTTCTTGGGACAGTTTTAGCAGGATATGACCATTTGTCGGGTAAAGTTATTTCATTCCATTTAATTGTTTTTGGTATATTTATATTAGCTTTTGTTTTATCAATTTCCCAAAAAATGGTTTCTCCTATTTTGTTCCTGTTAAAAGCATTAGGACATAGTCCTGTATTCATAACTTTAAAATATAATCTGTAAAATATTTCATATACGTGAGATCCCTTTTTCATATGATAATTATGCGTTAAAATATCTAAAGTTAGGATGTCCATTATGTGAGGATCTGTTAAAGAAATTGTAAAATTTGGATAACTATTAAAATGAATTGGTCCATTTGTTAAACTAGTTTCAATAGCTCCTAATAACGAATCTGTATAGTTTAGATGTCTAGCATCTCTTAAAGCTATTTGTATACTTGTGTTTAATCCTTCCATTGTTAAGGGTTTAATAGCAATTTGTACTAGTCCGATATGTAAGAATTTGTATCCTTGAGATATATATTTTTTTATAGATGATTTTGAAAATAGGCTCATAGTTTGATTATTGGAAAATAAAGGGATAATAGTTTCTTTTGTTTTAATAGCTAATCTTGATTTTATGTTAAAAATTCCTTTGTCTTTATAAATTTTTGTATTTGAAATAAGTGGTGGTTTCCAATTAGTCAAAGACTGAGTATTCCAAGAAAATTCTTTTGATAAAATATTTGATCATTTTCATTGTTATCATGGTTTTCATTCTCAATATGTATGTTATAATCGTTCATAGGATCTTGATTTCTAGGAGGCCTTCTATTCGTAAAATTACCTAACCAACTCATGATTTACTATTTGTCTTGCTTTTCGGATACACTTCCTTACCTAATGGATGCACGACTTACACTTCCTAATGCGTGACTTAGACCTAGGTGACACACCGACTCGGGACAAATAAGTAAATTGTTTAAGCTAGTTAAATAACTTTGTTGAATATTAGGCTCTGATACCAAAGATCAGAGGTCCGATTTTAAAGCATGCATATTAAGATAATAACAATAAATAACATAGAAATATCAAAATAAATATCGCATGAATAGTGAATAGTAAATTTGACTTTTTTGCTACAGTAACTTTGACTTTTGAAAATACGTATACGTAGGCTTTCGTTCAACCTCAGTTTATCCGTCACCCGTAGGTCTGGAAGGTTAGTGGTTTCCACCTTTCGTAACGTTTTTGTTTTGAAAAATAGTAAATTGTAAACAACAATAAATACTCGAGGCGGGAGTAGTAAACTTACTTTGTTTATTGCAAATTGTATATATATATATATATATATATATATATATATAGGGTCGTGCTCCTGTGAGAAACTAAATATCGTGATAACCGTGAGAACTTGGATACATTAGGTTTTTACCTAATGTATCTAATGGTTTACTTGGATACATTACTTGGATACATTAGGTAAAAACTAATGTATCAAATGGTTCACTTGGATACATCGGATACATTACGTTCTTACCTAATGTCTCCAAGTTCTCACGGCTCTCACGATATTTAGGTTCTCATTTGAGCACCTACCTACCTACCTATATACTCCTTCCGTCCCACCTCACTTGAGACCTAAGAGGTGGACACAATAACTAAGGAAAAATAATAAAATAAAGAAAATGTGTGGTAGAAAATGAAGAGAGAGAATGAGTGAGTTTAATAGTAGGTTGATTGAATGAATTGTGTGGTGAAAAATGAGGAGAGAGAATGAGTGTGTGGGGTATATTGAATATAAAATTATAAAAATATTACCACACAATTCATTTAATTATGTTGATAAAAGTATAAGACTACATTTCATCTCAACAAAAAAGATTTATGTGATTTAATTCTAAGGTAGTGGCATGTATATGTATTAATTTTTATATTAAGATTAAGGGTAAAATTGTATGCTTATCGTAATTCAGCAATTTTTAGCTTATCTAACAAACAAATACAACTAACTTATGATAGCTCATAAGTTGTTTCAAATCAGCCAAAACAAACAGTATTTAACCCATCAGCTATAAGTCATTCAGCCATCAGCCACCAGCAATCAGCTACAAGCCATCACCAATCACCTGCGACAAACGAGCCTAAGCGCAAGAACATATGCGCTTACGTCATGTTTTTTCTTTTGGCTTTTTGTTCCGCTTGGCACACGCAAAATCAAGGAGTGGAGGGGGATTTCAGTCCAACAAAAATCTAAGGATTTTTTGGAGAGTTTCCATAATATCTATCCTTATTGATCATTTTCATTTGGCTGGAGGACTTATTGGTCAAAGCCTCTTAAAAATGATTTGGTCAGCATTCTTGTCCATTCTGCTAGTTTAGACAGTTATTAGTTTACATTATTGAAAAAATAATTTGTTCAATACTTTCTAGGAATAAGCAAAAATTAAAGTAATCAAGTTGTACCAAAGGGATCATTTTTTATTAATCCATAGAATCAAGTTGTACCAAGCAAAATTTATGTCCTAAAGTTCGTTTACTCTCAATTCATTCTCAACACCGTACAGTTACAAAACATGGAAAACAAGATATGACTTCCAAAATGTAATCACAAAAAAAAGAAGAATGAGCTAAATATTACTTACTCCCTCTGTTCCTAAATGAGTGTCCAAATTTCATTTTAAGAGACACTGAAAATCTCAACTTTTTGAACAATTTGGTAACAACGATTCATATATAATCTTGTAATCTCCTTTCCAAACCTTTAGTTTTGCACGTATAAAGAAACCGGTGAAATTTTTTTCGAAAAAAAACATTTAGGGAGAAAGTTATGTTAAAAAAAGACACTCATTTGGGGACAAAGATTTCTTGAAAATGGACACTCATTTAAGGACAGAGGGAGTACTACTTTATAATACAACATGTGAAGCTGGAAAAAGAAAAGTAGAGATTATAAAGCAAAAATTATGTCCTAAAGTTCGTTTACCCTCAATTTATTCTCATTGAAAAGTTGTTACACCAAATTAGTTATGGAGGGAAAGTTAGAAAGCCTTTAGTTAATCAATTTGCTAGCTTTCTAGGCTTTATCTTTTCTTGTATAAATACATTCTCCTAATTTGAATCAATTCATTCTCAAATTCAAAACTACAGTAAAAGAAAAAAAAATCGCTTCTCCTAATTCAGTCGTATATTCACACTCTGACCTGTATCTTCATGAACTTCATTGCCCTTAGTTGAGCTCGAGACACCTTCCGGCACCAACATTTCTTAGAATTAGAGATGGGGTAAGAAGAAGCGAGAGGCCCGAGGTACCACCTAAAAACCAATTGGTGATAAGGGGAGTAACTCCTCAGACGAGAGAAAAAGTAGAAAGAAAATAAAGAGAGGGAAATTCAGAAGTTAACCAAATGAGAAGTACAAACATAGCAAGAAAAGAAAATCAGAAAGGGTATCATTTAAACAAAGAACCTTCTGCTTTTTCATTCATGAAAGTGACCTAAAGTCTTCAATCCCCAGCACAAGGAAGGGATGGGCATGAAGGTATATCTAACTAGAAAGAAAACACAAACCCTTTGGAAACATATGCTTACATTACCACATGTATATATATTTCACCTTTCTTTCTCATCCACAATATATTGCGCTAATCATAATCATATCAATCTAAGCAAACAACAAGTGAAGCAAAGGGAAGATGGAGTCGGTATTGCCAACTGTTCAAGAATTTCAACCATCTGTTGAAACCGTTCAAGAGGAAGATTGCGATACTATCCTCCTCTATCTACCCGGTCCATTCCTTGTTCCTTTTTCCATCTAACATCATTACTTTGATTATTCCCGGGTCTTTTTGTGCTTGTAAGTGGGTGCGTGTGAGTGTGAGCGTGACTAACCACGGATCCAGAGCATGCGCAGTCTGACTGTACAACAGTCGGATTTTTATGATAGATGAGTTACATTTTATGATAAATGTGTTACTTTTTATCAGGAAACGTGAAAACGAGTTACATATTTTATAACGTAGATTAAAGTTTATAGCAACATAAATCTAACTCATGTGCAGTCAGAGTGTATAGGCCCCAAATCCATCTAACAACTCTTAATGTACAGGTTTTAGAAAGGAGAACTTGAGGGTTCAACTAACAAGCACAAGGAACTTGATTATCAGTGGAGAACGCAGACTTGAACAGCAAAGCGTATTGAGCCGCTTCCGTAAGGAATTTCCTGTTTCCACAAATGTGGAGACCAACAAAATATCAGCTAAATTTGAAGGGAGCATTCTTTTCATTAGACAACCCAAATTAATAACTCAATCAGGGGTTCAAAAAACAGAACCAAAGCCACCCGTTGAACCTGAAATGCCTCACAAGCCTGTGGATGAGCCACAGCCTGAAAAGAAAGCTCAAGAACAAGCTGAGAAAATCGCAAAACCACTTGAACAGATGAATGAGAGGGTTAAGCAAGAAACAGGGTCGAAGAAAGAAGTTTCCCAAAATGCCCCTGATCAAGTGGCTAAGGAGAAGGAGAAGAGTGACAGTGCGAGTGCTTCAGAAGGGGAGAAAAGTGATAATTCAGGAGGAGATGCAAAGATGGCAAGAAATACGAGTGAAAAACAAGCTAGTGATTCTATAGATACTGCCATGAAAAAAGACGGAGAAGTTGATGATGGAGGAAAAAGGACCTTAGATGATTACAGGCAGTCTGTAGGTGGACTAGCAACAAAGCTGAAGAAACCGAGGAAAGTGATGAATGTTCTCGTGGTTGTTCTTCTGGCTCTTGTTCTTGGTATCTATGTCACAAATTATTTTAAGTCGTGGGGGACGGAAGAAATTGCAGAGTTGTAAATTTATTGTATAAAATCAAACTGACCTCTTTTCTTACATGTAATTGCCTTGCCAAAGGCACACGAATAATCAGGCTCGCAGAATTTTAACTTGATCAATGAAAATACAGTTGAAATTTTACTCTATTATCTTTGGAACTAACTCAAAAAAACTCATTCAAATGACCATCTATGGGGGTCACAGCAAACTCCTGAAAGGTGGGATTGTTGACTGGATCGTATATTTAGGGAAAAGATTACCTGAGATATACTCCCTCCGTCCCAAAATGATCTTCCCATTTGCCATTTCTCACTGTCTCAAAAACTTCTTCCCATTTCTACAATCGGTTTTTCTATCCTATGCCCTAAGGCATAGGTTAACAACTATTAATTATCTTGATCAATTCCATATTTATCTTCCTAATCTATGTAATTTGCAGATATCCTTATTTACATTAATTACTTCCTATAATATCTCCAAAACATCCATCATTCGATTTTGGTACTTTTTTTCTCCTATTACATTTCTCTTTCATGAAGTCAAACCAATCTCCCTCCCAAAATTCCCTCCCCCTACATTTTCACCATTTAAACTTTATAAATAAATACTTTTTCTATATAAATACAATGTATTTTTCTAATTAATAAAAACACAATACTATTAAAAATAATGCAAAAACAACCAATCAAAATGAATCCGTCCCAAAATGAACGTGTAAGAAAAATTTAAATATGCTCTCAATAAAAAATAATTTTTCAAAAGAATTGAATATTTATTTTGGGACGGAGAGGTACAATACAAAGTATATTCCCTCATCAGCAACACTTGTACCAGGTAAAGAACATATTAATTCTTATGCTACCAAAAAGTATAAAATTAATAAAAACAAGATAAAAGTAAATTACTTGAAAATTCTTTTATCATGTTGCAATAGAGAGAATGAACATCCATTTTCTTACATAATTACTAATTATTATTTCTACTTTGCAAATAAAAATAAAAATAAAAATAGTGTTACTAGTGATAGCCTTCGCAGTATATACTGTTCAATGCATTTTATGGAGTCAAAATGGTGAAAAAAAAGTGGGGGAAACTTTTGGAGGGAGACTGGTTGGATGGTGATGAAAGACAAATGTAATGAGAGAAAAAAAAGGGGGCCAAAATGAGGAGATTTTTTGGGAAGTAAGGATTGCATGCATGTAAATTACATAGATTAGAAAGTTAAAAATTGTAATTAATCAAGATAATTAATAGTTCTTAACCTATGCCCTAAGGGCATAGGATAGAAAAACCGTTCTACAATTTTGGCTTAAATATGCATAAACAAAACATGGTTAGTGAAACAAGTGTTGGTATTCTTAAAAGGTTTGAACAGACAAATGAGATAATCATTTTTGGGCGAAGGGAATATACACAGAATGGCAATCCAATTTTGGCATCACTGATACAGATTAGGTAATACGATAAGATAAAGCTTATTCAGGGAGAATAATTTATTTTTGAAAGATGATACTGATCATTTATGGAAGGAGATATTTTTCTTTTACAAAGTTTCTTTCTATGTTATCCAATATTTTTGTAACGTATCCCTAATTTAAATCTCACATCTGTACTATATATATATACATATACTTGAATCCCTTCTTCAATTAAACTTAAAAAAAAAATAAAAAAAATCAAGTTGAAGCTGCTCATGAAGATGTCGTATGCGTCCATTGCCTTCATCTTCTTGCTAATTTGTATTTCGTCACCCTTTTGTTTGGGTACGTACGTATAACTCTCTCTTTTGAATTCTCTCGAGTTAATTTTGATGCTAAGATAATGTCCATTGATGATTCACATGAACAGGGGAGAAATGCGCGACACACTACGAGTATTTAGCTTTGGATGAATGTACTAATGAGAGATGCAATAAGCTATGCAAAATATATTTCAGTGGTTACTCTGGAGAATGTATCCAAACACATATGCCACCGCCTGTTGATTATACTTGTCGATGTGTTGTTCCGACCTGGCCATGTCCCCCGCCCTCTTCTTCTTAAATTTGGTTTCTTTTTTTGTTTTTTTTTTTTAATGCAAAAAAAAAATAAAAAAATTTAGTGAAGATAGAGATCCATGGCTGAAGAGGGTATTATGATCCGAAGTTGTGTTTTGCCCAGAGTTTGTATTATTGTTCAACAACTGTAATCCCTCTATTCCCAAATAAATGTCTACTTTCCATTTTCGTCTGTCCCAAAATAAATGTCATCTTACTAAAAATAGGGTGTGAAGTTTAGTGAATTTCCGGTATTACCCGTTCTAATAGACACAAGCATTGCAATGCCAATGCTTGCAATGCCATAGGAGGTGTTGCTCTAGCCATCTAAATAAATTGGGGTAATCTACGAAACATAACAAAAAGCTTAAAAGTGACATTATTCCGGGACAGAGTGAGTATTATTTCCTCTAATTCTGAAAATATTACTGCATCTCTATTTTTTTTCACACAAGTCAATATAGTACAAAATCAAATTATTCATACATTTACTCCCTCTGTCCCACCTTACATGAGACCTAAGAGGTGGGCACAGCACAATAATTAAGAGAAAAAAATAAAATAAGAAAAATATGTGGTAGAAATGAAGAGAGAGAATGAGTGGGGTAAATAGTAGTGTTGGTTGAATAAATTGAGTGGTGTAAAATGAAGTGAGAATGAGTGGTGGGGTATATTCAATATGAAAATTATTAAAAGTTGGATATTTTTGGGAGGTATCAAGTGAGTTGGGACCGACCAAAATAAAAATAAGTCTGAGAGTGGGAGGGAGTGCAGTATATGATAAATAGTAGTCACTCTGCCTCAGAGTGAGGGCTTCCTTGGACTTGCATGCATATTAAGAAATTTTTGAAAAAATGAGTACAAATCGCAAAAGGATTGAGGATATAATTTTTTCCAAAACAGTATTGATGATGCAAGTGGGTAAAAAGTTAGTGAGTAGTATTTTTTTAACAAAAAAATAAAATTATACAAGTATTAACAAGGACAAAATTGTCCAAAACACTATTCATCATGTCATTTTTAGAATTAGACTCTTATCTTCGGACATACAAGAAAAAAAAAAAAAGTAAGACTCTTACTGTGAGACGGACGGATGGAGTATTTTGTTAAAGAAGTAGTCCGATTGAGACACTAATGCAGTGGTAAAGCAAACTTTACATCGTTAGAAAGAACTTCAGGACATTCAAGCGAACAAATTAATGACTTTTTCTAAATCCTTACTCGTGGGATGTACCCTTGATCTGAACGGATCGCCGACGGAGGGGTGGCTTATCGGGGAGAGATCGAGCATCAAGCCAACATTCCTTATCAAAATGCTTCGGATACAAGTAAACTTATCAACAGATTCTCTTTGTTTGTACACTAGAATTTCATCAAATTCAACAAACTATAGAAATAGCTAGTGTATACGAAACATCTAACTAGGGATGGCAACGGAGTTGGCTTATGACGAGTTTGGGGTAAGTTCTAAGACAATTCCAATCTTTACCATTTGGGGTGGGGAGACTTTTAGGTTTGGGACCGACTCAGATTTCTGCCATCCTACATCTGACATAGAAACCTTTTCCTTCCACGACCGAGATTGTATGGTCCGATAAATAGTTATGATCCAATATAGTAGTACTATTTTTGCATCATTAACGCAAAACAATTCAAGTACATTCTTTTCATGATTAAGTGAAAGATGCACTGCTGCTACAAGTACTTGCAAGTATTTTGTACTACAAACAAACAACAAAGCTTCAGGCCTCAACTCTGAAAACCCAAGTTGTTAATTTCAGATTTAACAACTATTTCTAACAAAACTCATCATAAATGTCAATTTGAAATGGAACCTGAAAAGCTGCTCCTCTTCAATGTCTCCCACGTTTCCTCCGTCTTTTTTCATTTTCGCTTTCACTACTTTCTTCAGAGCTTGATGACTCGTCAGAACTAGAACTGGATCCATCTGAATCTGAACCTGATTCATCATCTGAACCTGAAGCAGGCTTTTGTTGCATGATCAGACGTGGCATGTTCTTCAAGTATTCTCTCAAGTTTTCAGTGATGCCTCCCAGACCTATAGATGTGAAAAAGTTGATGGAAAATCGAGTGTTCTTCGGATTGTCCCTTGGGAAAATTGATTCAAACGACCCCTGCATTGTTGCTTCGCTCAGCCGTTCATTTAAAAGCTTTATTCCAAGGTGCTCAGACAGCTCCTGCACACAAAATTATACAGCATCAGTCACAACAGCTGAATAGCTTTGTTAAAAAATACACGGACCTCCGTCCCAAAAGATAGTCGCATTTGGTTCCTTATGGTCAACACAAGTGAACTTTGACCTAACATTAATGTCAATCTAATCATCCCAATGAAATTTTAAAAACTGTTATTGATAAACCACTTAATTATTTATCGATAACCACTTTCAGAATTCTACCAGGATTATTAAAATGACATTAATGTTTGGTCAAGTTTCACTTGTGTTGACTATGAAAGGAAGTGAGGTGGTATTTAGATAGAGAGGACAAGAAACGACTAATTGTTCAATTACCTGGAAGAGGATCTTGATGAAGATACGGGACGAGGAAGTTGTATCCTCCTCTGTCAGCCGTATATATGCCAATACATGCCAGGGAAGAGCGTCCGTGCCTAGTAAATGAGCAAAAAACTTTGCAACATTTCGCAGCTTGTTTGTCTCGAGCCTGTGAATCATGGAATATTGCTGCACAAAACATTTATCAAAGTTTTCTTGATAAACCTTGTTGATCATGCAGAAACGCTGCCCCAACAGACCATAGTAACGTAGATAAGTTCTCTCTTGACTGCAGCACTCCAACAACATAATGCACAGCTCCATCTACATAAACCAGAAAGTATTTTTGATTTATCTTATTTGTAACTGAAAAAAGGTTTTCCACCATACTCTCTCCATCCAAAAAACGTATGTCCAAATCTTATATAGGAGACATTTGGAAAAAGTTTACTTTAATTACAATTAAATGATTAAGATACATAAATATTCTTGTTATCCACTTTTCAAACATTTAGTCTTGAAAGTACAGTATAAAGTTACTAGCGAAACCATTTGGTAAAAGAGCATTTAGGGACAGTTTTTTTCTGAAATGGACATTCATTTAAGGACGGAGGGAGTACAAAATATGTTTGTCACCAAGTTTAGGATAATAGATCGATCATCACAGAATTAGAGTGAAAAAGAAAAAGTCAACACTCTCAAGTGTGTGAGGACCATGAAAGTGTGTATACTTGTGTGGAAGGTTAATGAAAATCAATACATACCTCTTGTCCAGGCTCCAATTTTATTTTTAGGAGCTTATGGCCAGCTTCTTCAAAATCAACACTAGACATGATTGTCAAGTATATTGTTCTCCTCAAATTTACGAGATTTGTTTCAGTCTCGTCTCTTATTCTCATTTGCTCTTCGTCCTCTTCCTCTGATGAGTCATCATCATCTTCATCTGATTCTTCACCATCATCTTCTCCATCCTCAGACTCGTCACCTAGAAGACTTTTCTTCAAGTCCTCATATTTTTTCTCATTTTCAGCAAATTGAGGATCCGGTTTGAAAATATCTAATTGGCAGAAATACAAACATTAGGATCACGAATAAAACATAAGAATTAAAATAAATAAATAAATAATACTCCCTACATCCCAAAATTATCTTCCCATTTGATTATTCAAACTTTTTAAGAATATGAACACTTTCTTCACTAGCCATGTTTTGTTTATGCACTTTTAATACCAAATTGTAGAAACAGGGAGAACTTTTTGAGAAATGAGAGATGGCAAATGAGAAGATCATTTTGGGACAGAGGGAGAATAATAATAAATGAAAAACAAGACTTTGAAGTAAACATATTTGTAGGTACCTAGAGCAATCTCTGGATCAATTTGATCGAGTAGAGACACTTCGTGAGTCAACTGATCTTCCAGCTCAACCAAGTCCAACTCTGGACGAACAGCTGGGTGGCCCTGTATAAGCAAACATACAATAATGCAGTTCAAGAATCTATCACTTTGTAATCATAACATATTGCACTTCACAACGTACAAATTTTAATGATATTGTACCTGAAACTTGGCCTTCCTTATAGCAAAGAGGCCTTCAATTAAAAATTGCACCCTTTTGTCTATTTCTCCCTCATGAAGAATTCCACGAAAACGCTCAAAAATACCTACATTAGGAATGATACTGACATGTGAGTTCAAAATGGATGCACACTTGTATGAGTTACCAAAATTAGTAACATGCCAAATTCATATCAAGGGGTTTGGTACTAGATAAAGATATGGGAACCATAACACAACACTGTTACTGAAAGCTTGTAAGGTCAACTCTCCACATCATGTTATTAATAATAGAGCACAAGATATAATATTAATAATAATAACCAATAAATGTTCCCACGGAATCATTCTGCATTTTTCTCACCATCAATGCCAAAATATTTGACATAGGTGATTTGGGTGGGAACTCAGTTGCACACTGTGTTACCCGGACTTGGCAATTTTGCCGCCATACCAGTGTCGACACGAAACGACACCGATACTAGTATGGAATCCGGCGCGGATACGTCTAATAAACCTCGGGCACGGCCATAGTGGCGTGCAGTTCGGATAGAAGCAAAAGCGAGAGACGTGGAAGGCCCAAATTGGGTTTGTCGAGTGTTTTTTATAAGGAAACCTCGTCAATTTAGGTAACGAGGGGGTGTGCCTTTGTAAAATCGAGCCCTAATTTCCCAACGCTAAGAAGTGAGAAGTCGAGAATACTTACCGCAATCTGCACAGCTACGACAAGAGCCCTTCGACGACGGTTACACGCTTCAACGAACTCGACTAAGCAAACTATGCGTCTTTGTCTGCACCAACAACAACAACAACAAAGCCTTTGTCCCAAAATAATTTGGGGTTGGCTAACATGAATCCTCATATGTCATCGTGATAAAAGGAAGAGAGAGAGAGAGAGAGAGAGAGAGAGAGAGAGAGAAAGAGAGAGAAAGAGAAAGCGAGAGAGAGAGAGAGAGAGAAAGAGAGGAAAAAGATGGAGAAATAAAATAAATAAATAAATAAATAATAATAATAAAAGTACGATCAACCCCCATCATTCACATGAATCTTCGCCCTCCACTCCGGCCTCTTCAACGCCACATCTTCATCCACTCCGAGTAAACTCGTATCATTTTCAATCACCTTAATCCAAGTTTGCTTAGGTCTTCCCCTACCCCTCACCATTTTATCACTTCTCCACTCTTCAGGCCTCCTAATCGGTGCATCACTCGGTCTCCTTCTCACATGACCAAACCACCTTAGACGATGCTCCCTCATTTTATCCTCAATGGGCGCAACTCCTACTTTACCCCTGATCACCTCATTTCCCAATCGATCTTTTCTTGTATGCCCACACATCCATCGTAGCATACGCATCTCCGCTACATTCATCTTATGAATATGCCACTGTTTCACGGCCCAACATTCAGTGCCATAAAGCAGTGCAGGCCTAATTGCCGTACGATAGAATTTTCCCTTTAATCTATTTGGCATGCCACGATCACAAAGAAACCCTGTGGCACTCTCCCACTTCAACCAACCTGCTTTAATCCTATGAGCCACATCTCCATCCAATTCTCCATCTTTTTGGATAATAGATCCAAGATAGCGAAAGAACTCGGAAGCTTGGACAATCTTTCCATCGAATGTGATCACTCCTGCCTCTCTGCTTCCAACTTTGCTAAATTTACACTCCATATATTCAGTCTTGCTTCTGCTTAACCTAAAACCTCGAGATTCCAGAGTGTGTCTCCACAACTCCAATTTACTTTCAACACCTTCTTTTGTCTTTGTCTGCACCGAGTACCTATTATTTTGTTAAGTTTATAATTCTTCTTTTCTTTTTCTACTTAGTTCCAGTTGACGTGTCTTATGGTATTTTTATGCGTATTTGTTTTCTTCTTTATTCTCTAGTATTTGTCTAATTTATTGTTTTTGGGAACAGTTGGGTTTTGTGTTGAAATTTCAACTATGGACTCAAAAGTATTTTGCTATTACCGTATCCCGTACCCGTGACCAAATTTAGGACGGTGTCCCGGTGTCCAAAATTATTAAGAAAATTGTATCCGACACTAGGATCCGTATCCGTGTCGGATCCTCGATACCGTGTTCAGGTAACATAGGTTGCACAAGTAACGACAAAACAATAATTTTGTTAAGCATATAGCAACATAATGGTACATTTGTTAGCTAACAGAAATTTCAGAAGCTTTATTCGGAACAGGAGAAACATTTTATCAAAAGCTAGACGTGATACAGGTACATTACCGCTTAAATCTTCCTATATATTAAAACAGGTCATTGAGAGGAACAGTAAATGCGCCAAAAAAATTTGGCCAAAATTTCAGTGGCAGTTTGGTTATTTCTTTCTTCAGTGGTGGCAAGGTAGAATGAGACCAAGATAAGGTTCCACTTTATTCATACCCTATCATCTTCTCCCCCTCCTCATTTTTCTCTCATCTCTCTCTCTAAACACACACACACTTCTCTCTTTCTCCCCCAAATCTCTCTCTCTCCACACATTCCCTGTTACCACCACCGATCACCGCCACCAACCAACACCGTCGATCAACGCCACCAATCACCACCGTTGACGACCACCAGTAAGCACCGCCGACCACAACTTTTCACCACCGCCGACCACTACCCTTCACCATCGCCGGCCACATTCTTAGCATCAGCCACAACCATTATATTTCCCTTTCTGCAAAGTGTAACACAAAAAAAAAAAACATCAACCTTCGACCCACCACGAGAGTGAGATTTGGGTTCAACCCACATAAACACACGACAATACCCAGATCTGTTTCAAGAGACACACATAAATAAAAATTTCAGATATGTTTCAACAGATGCGCATGAACACACAAAATATTCCAGATTTGTGTTTGTAAACGCAGAGACAAAGCTAAAGCACTCACACACACACATAATAAAGAGAGAGAGAAGTAACGCAGAGAGATACAAGGGATTGATGGAGTAGAAGCAATATGAGCGGTTTGGTGGCATGAGGAGGCGACGATATATGGCTGGAGGAGGCGGAGTAGTGAGGGGTGTGTTTTTTGGGTTTTTTAGGGGGAAGACGGCGAAGGCCTGACCTTGGTAGTCTCAGGCCGACTGGAGACGACGGGGTGGCGGTGAGATGGGGTGGCAGGTGAGAGTGAAACAAAGAAGATGTAATTTTCTTTTCTCTTTCTCTAAGAACCGTACGGAGTAGGAGTATAATGTTTGAGTAGAGAGAGAGGTAGTGGTTTTGGGGTTGGTAACTGGAACAGTGAGGTAACCAAAGGTTAATGATAATTGATAAATGCTGGAATGTGTGGCATAAAGCTGTTCACATTACTCAATTCAAAATGTTATTGGAATTGTGTGCTTCATAATTATTTATTTTATTTTCTTTGAATGCAAGAGATCATTTACTAATTGTTGGTTTAAATAATTGAAGTACTATGCTATTTGTACAGAAGTAATGATCCTTCGAAAAAAAATGTATCAGAATAATGTGTATAGTCTCTTCACCCCAAAATTCATGTCATTTTTTTGTTTTTGGCTTTTTTGAATAAAATTTTAAAATAAATAAAAATAATAGTAGAGGTTTATAAAAAAATCTGCTATTACTTTTAACTTTAAATTGTACTAATACTCTCCTACATACCAGAAAGCAAAAATCAAAGTGGTCATTTATTTTACTCCTTTCGTTTTAAAATAATCTTCACATTTAACTATTTAAAATTTTCAAGAATATGAACTTTTATTTCACTAGCATGTTTTGTTTATGCACTTTTAAGCCCGAATTATAAAAACAGGAAGAACTTTTTGAGACTATAAAAAATAACAAATGAAATGAAAAGATCATTTTGGGATGGAGGGAGCAAAACGAAAAGAGTACCAAGCAAATTTGAAAAAATTTCGGATATTGATTTCAAGACGAGTATATACAATTGAAGGATACAAAAATATGATATACTCACTTTGTCCCAACTCACTTGACACCCAAGAGGTGTGCATAATAACTAAGGAAAAATAATAAAATAAAGAAAATATGTGGTAGAAAATGAAGAGAGACAATGAGTGGGGTAAATAGTAGTGTTGGTTGAAGAAATTGAGTGGTGGAAAATAAAGAGAGAGAATGAGTGATGTGGTAGAGCAAATATAAAATTATAAAAAGTATGCTATTTTGAAAAATGTCAAATAAGCTAGGACGTACTAAAATGGAAACAAATGTCAAGTGAGTTGGGACAAGGCAACTAAAACCCTTCATATATGATAAAATAAAATAAAGTAAAAACTTTAATCTGAGACGGAAGGAGTACTATTTTAAGCATAACACAAACTAATCCTCAATTTGTGATTATAAACTACTACTCCCTCCGTCTCAGCACAAGTAGGACTAGAGGAGTTTTCATACTAATTAAGAAAAGTTAGTAGATGTATGGTAGAAAATGAAGAGAGAGAGAGTGAGTGAGATAAATAGTAGTGTTAGTTGGATAAATTGAGTGGTGGAAAATGAAGAGAGAGAATGAGTGAGATAAATAGTAGTGTTTGTTGAATAAAATGAGTGGTAGAAAATGAAGAGCGAGAATGAGTGGGGTTGAAATATTTCCATTTTGAGCAGTCTCACTTTTAGTGGGACGAACCAAAAGGGAAAGAAGTCTCACTTGTGCTGGGATGGATGGAGTATATGTTTAGTCAATAAAATTATTAGTACTACTTTGATATTGAATTTGCCATTAAATTTTCAAATTGTTAACACTAACGAGAGCGAGTATTATTTTAGGACGTTATATAGAAAAGATGAATAGTTTTTGTTTTTTTATTATTTCTTTTAATATAGTGTATTAAAATTGATGGGGGAGGAAGTGTGTTTTTTTTTTTTTTTTTTTTTTTTTTTTTTGCAAATTCATTTTAGAGAAAGAGGCTATATCGCCACTACATATTACACTCATCCACTATATATCATTAATTTTAGGGGGTTTAATAATTATGTTGACCCAAACGTCCCTTTAAATTCTTACCCTCTTTTTATATATTGAAACCATTTTGAGCAAAAGTATAAATGAAAATATTGAAAGATAATTTTAAAATTATCAAGTTAAATGTGGGTAGTTTGGAAAACTAAAACAAAGTGTAGATAAAAAATATGAAAATGTAAATTATGATTTTTATTAAATACAATATGTGGAGAATTGAAATTTTGAGAACTAATTATAAATGACCAAGAGGAAAAAAGGCATGAATTGATGAACATGAAGTGATTGGCTGGGCACAGCTCAACGAAAAATTCACAAAATCACAATTTTTGATCAATAGACAAGCCTAAATCGACAAGAAACCGAAAAAATAATGAGGGGCCAAAAGTACCTGTTGGAAGCTCCCCCAGTTCGGGGGAATTTTGTGTTAACACAAAAATTTACTCACCATTAATTTTAAATTAAATTAGCAATAGTTTTTATGTGAAAATAATTATTTTTAATTTGACTTTTTTTTCATTTGTTGGTCAAAGTTTATGATTATATTATTTTTGAGTAGATAAGACCATTTTTACTGAGTGGGGGAGTGAAATTTTCGAAGAGTGTTTTCTTTTTGGTTAATTACTCCCTCTTTGCTGCTCATATTGGCCACATTTTACCTTCTTGATCAACACAAGTTAACTTTGACCAATCATTAGTGTCAATGAAATCATCCTAATGATATTGTAAAAATTACTAAGTGATTTATCAATGACAATTTTTAGAATTTTATTAATATGACTAGATTGACTTTAATGTTTGGTCAAAACTTAGTTGTTTTGACCAAAAAAAATCAAACGTGACTAATATAAATGGGATGGAAGGAGTAATATTTTTTACATTTTCTATCTTTATGATTCAAATTAATAAGAAATCATATTGTCGCCGTGCATCGCACGGGGGTACTGCTAGTCCAATCTTTATATGATATGTCTAGAAGGCCTAGAGAGGTTCAACCTAAACAAAAAAATTCGCCGAAGGATTTATAAATTGATTACACTGGAAACAATAACTACACAGCAGCATGTCAAGAATGTGAGATAAGGTAAAGATCATATCCTAAAGATTTAAGATAGCGTGCACAGGTAGCAATGTATTTGGGGGTCAACGGACTAGCACAAACTGCTAGATTCAATTAAGTATCAAGCTCCGCAACAGAAAATTTGAGGCCAAAGAAGATTATGGAGTTACGATATGCAGAAATTATGAGAAGGTTCAAGAGTTATCCTAGAAGTTCAACAAGAATTTGCAGTTAAGGGATGTATTGAAGATTTCCTGATCAGAATCAGAGGACTTAACACCAAAAGCAGATCCCATTACTGGATATTTACTTCCAAGAGGGATAATGCTAGGAAAACTATGATGGAACAATCCCGTATCTTAAAACTCTACATCTGAACTACTTGAGTCCCATGAATTCTTCCATGAGCATTTGTATGGTGCCATTTAATGGGCCCCACATGTCATACTCTCAACAACAACTATCCACGAACTATCCCCTACCATACTTTCTCTCTCCTACCCACTCTCTATACTCACAAAACATTACCCCACTTTCCATATTTTTTAATAAAACGATTCCTCTCCTTAATCCTTGTGCCCTTTTTTTTTGAAGCATAAAACGGGACGGAGGGAGTTTTAACTATATGTGTAACATGCATGTCTGGAAATGAGGCAGGAAGAAGACCCATCACGCTAGACACTTGGCTTCTGTGGACTTGCATCACAAGCACAACTTCATCCAAGGAAAATAGAGGAAAAGGATATTTGCAAAGAGAAAATATCTATGAGAACAGGCCTCTGACAGAAATAATATAAGTTTCAGAGACAGGTTCCATTTTCGGCATTTTAAGCTTGTGTTTTCTGTTTACATACCAGCATTACAAATCTCGCCTTTCAAAAATTCAAAAGGGGAACTTGGTTAATTATAGAAGACTAGTTTATTCAATGGCAAAAGAAAATAAAAATTAAAGGAGGCCAAGCTGTCCACCAGAAATGAAATAAGATAACAAGAAACAAAAACATACCAATAAACATTGGAATCGTGACTACAAGAGCTAGACGAGAACTCTCTCCAACCCCTACCCAAGTAGGATAAACCCCTGAATGCTCACAAAGTGGAAGACAGAAAGTGGGACTTGCTTATCACTATTGGTATTGTTAGTTAACACTATAATTACCAAAATAACTACTAATGGATTATTTCTATCATAATTAGTACTACATTACTTTCAACAAGTAAAATTTTCCTTATAAAGAAGCTGTGCTGAAGCAGCAATATCATTTAAAAGTTTTGCCAGCGAACCAGCTTTAGCTAAACTCTAAGTTGCTGTTTGTAAAGTTCGTACGAATAAACATCTTCATTTTCTCCAATAGCATACACCAGGAGGGATGACGGGGCATCACCATGAACCTTTATGATTGATGTATAACACACTTAAGGAAGAAGAGAGGTCTCTCTAACTAACAAATGTGGTTTTGAAGATGAATTCTTGGAGGTTGAGATAAGAAATTGACAGGGGAAAGAAGTTTACAAGATTGAAAAAACTGGGAATCTTAAAAAGCTTTGGTCATTCATTCTCGGTTTAATTTCATTTTCGACCACTATACTTTTGACCAACTTCCAATTTAACCATTATACTTCATTTTTTGCACTAAAACCACTATGCTCTCGGAAATCTTCGCTCAAGATGTCTACTCCAGAATCACACCCCTATAGAATATATGTCTAGCACGCTAAGGCAGTAACTTCCTACTCAAATACTAATGGATTAAGAAGCATACGGACTCTGACAAGTACTCCCTCCATCCCAAAGCAAGGAGTACCAATTGGATTTTATTTAGCCAGCTGAGACTCTTTTTTACAATTGAAATATGATATGGAATAACTAGTTTTTTATCAAAAAAAAAACAGGAGACGATTCTTGTAGTTTATGAAGACCGTAATAGTTTTATCATCTAAAATAAGTAAATGTGTACAAATCAACATAGAAGTGGTTAAAATCACTTTAAGAAGTCAACAATATGCATTTTGTTGAGATGGAGGGAAAAGTGAGAATGGACTGAGGATGTAACAACTCACAACTACATGATTAATGTAGCCACAATAATATTGCAACTTCCACCATGACCTGGGCCGCTATATCAGACAATCTCTAAAATGCAATTTATATAGCCTGTTGCAGATAACAATTATGCATCCATGTAAGATTATCCATGCGCAAGACGATATTGCCCACAATAGTTAAGAAGGTTTCTCTCCTCAACATTCTATCAAACTTAACCTCTGTTACCCAGACTCTTCAAATATGTTGAAGTACCCGTGTCCGATACGTATCGTGTCCGACACGACACCCGGACACCTGCTTTTTCATTCGGATACGACAAGAAAAATTTGAAAGAAAAAAAGGAGTGAGTTGACTTCATTTATAAAGATTTTACAAATTTTAATGTTGTTTTACTTATAATTATACAATACTCCCTCCGTACCAGCACAAGTGACACATATTTCCTTTTCGGTCTGTCCCAGCAAAAGTGACATTACCTAAAATGGAAATGTTTCAATATATTTATATTCAATCAACCCCACTATTTAACCCCACTCATTCTCTCTCTTCATTTTCAACCACCCATTTTATTCAACCAACACTACTATTTACCCCACCCATTCTTTCTCTTCATTTTCAACCACACACATGCTACCTTTTCTTAATCTCCGTGTCCCAAAAGTTGGTGCCACTTATGCTGGGACGGAGGGAGTATATCTTAGTAAAAAGGAGTTGACTTCATTTATAAGTAAAGTATAAATAGTCTATTTATACTATTTTGATTTGTCCTGTAATAATGCTCGTATCCTATGTTACCTGGACACGGTATCCAGGATCCGACACGGATACGGATCCTAGTGTCGGATACAATTTTCTTAATAATTTTGGACACTGGGACACCGTCCTAAATTTGGACACGGTTACGGGATACGAGCATTATTTCAGGACAAATCAAAATAGTATAAATAGGCTATTTATACTTTACTTATAAATGAAGTCAACTCACTCCTTTTTTACTAAGATATATTGTATAATTAAGTAAAACAATATTAAAATTTGTAAAATCTTTATAAATGAAGTTAACTCACTCCTTTTTTCTTTCAAATTTTTCTTGTCGTATCCGAATGAAAAAGCAGGTGTCCGGGTGTCGTGTCGGACACGAGTACTTCAACATAGTTGAAGAGCCGGGTAACAGAGCTCGTATCCCGTACCCGTGTCCAAATTTAGGACGGTGTCCCAGTGTCCAAAATTATTAAGAAAATTGTATCCGACACTAGGATCCGTATCCGTGTCGGATCCCGTATACCGTGTCCAGGTAACATAGAACTTAACTGAGTAATATAAAAGTAAGGGAAGGTCCCTTTCAATCCTAACTTTCCAAAATTAACAAAAAAAAAATACACATGAAATCAGATTTCAGCACACTTGTCACTATTCAGGAGTGACCTGAGATGCAGCAGATATCATTTCACCCCACCATTTCTAAACATCTAACACTAAATTTGTGGTGCATCAACATAAAACATGTTTCAACAAAAATCACCCTACAAGACTTCTTATGTGATTCAGGATGAAGATTCAGAAGAGAATAGACCCTACTGCAAGCATAAAAGCTTCCATTAGTCCTAGATTGCTTCTCGGGTGTTATGTCAATAAGCCAAAATTACACAACAAAAAGAGGAGGGAAAAAAGTCTTTATCATACCAGACCAATTTAATAGGTAATGAAAAGCATATTGAAGTAAGAAGCATAATGACACTCACCAAGCAAACCCCGAGGAGATAAATCTTGAAGAATTGATCCACATTCAGTGACAAAGCCAACCGCAACCTCCACACTATCATCAGTTGGATTTTCCAACAAAGTGGTCAAAAGCTCAAGCGCAATAAGTTCATGAACAACTTGCTGATTTACCAAATGAGCTATGAACTTAACAGCTGCAAGCAATTGAGGCTGTCCCATAAAAAAATCATCATGCAAGATAAAATTAGAAGCTAACAGAGGCAAGACAACTAAACATACAAAACGAACACCAAAAATTCAAAATAAAAAAGGAAATGAAACTTGTACCTTGTCATTTCTTTTATAGGCCCGTTGAAGCTGCAAGATAATCCTTCTCAATAGAAGGTCCCCCACTTCAGGAAACTTTGTGTTCACAACAGCAACCAATGCTGCAAACACATCAGTAAAAGCCGGAGATGCCATCTGTGACTTCATACAAGATCGACAAAATAGACCCCTCCCTCTTATCAAATTCTCAGCAAACAACTCGGGAATGATGTTCTGGATATTTGTTGCATTCACCTTATTCACTAGCCCATTTATACTCTTCCTGAGTGCATCCCATGTCATCCTCTGATACTCAACACTAGTCTTATCTTCCACTTGTTTCATCATCTGAGCCAGCTTAAATGGAGGGATATACACCCCTCCACTCTTTCCCAAGTTGGTCATACCTTCCTGTACTTCAGCCAATTTCTCTAACCTCGACCCATTTTCTTCTTTGCCATTATCTTTCTCACTTCTGGACTTTGACTCCCCATCTCTTCTCCTATCTTTACCCTCTTCATTACCCCTATGATCCCGATTCCTTTCTCGCCTGTGCTCTTCCCTATCACCATCCTCGCTCGTATCCCTCTTCCTATCCCTGTCCCTTTCCCTGTCCATGTCCCTGTCCCTATCCCTATCTCTCCCTCTATAACTCTTGTCTTCAACTCTCTTGCTCCTATTGCCCCCATTTTCATCCACTTGACCACTCTTTCGCTTCAAATTCCGGGTTCCATTATTTTCTTTTTCTTTTTCATCCCCCAAATCCTGATCCCTGCTGCCTCTATACCTATCATCAACATCATCTTTTCTACTCTTATAATCATCATCACGAACCCTACTTCTCTCCACATTACGGTCCCTACCTCGATAATCCTCTCTATCTCTCTTGCGTCTTTGTCTCTCTTCATCGCCGGAACCCTTTTGTCTCTCTCTAACCACTTGCCCTTCCTCTTCACTACTAGAATCATGTCGTTTCCTACCCTTTCGCGAACTACGCCGGTGCCGGAGATCCTCGCCACTAGAGTCTGAGGAATCTGAGCTATTACCACCGTTTCTAGGCATGTTGACCTCAAAAACCCTAAACTAAAGAACCCAGATATCAAATAACCCAATTGAATAAGAGAAAGAGAAACCCAATTGAAAAATCGATATCGATCCTTGTTATGTGTATGTAATTTGGCAAATTAAAGAAGGAAACCAGTATGGATTTGGGTTTTGGAATTTAACCTAGAACTAGATGGGATTTTGCAATTTGCCTAAATCTCATCTTTTCAAAATTATTCTCCTAAAGCCCTTCCAAACATACTTAACTCTTTATAAGGACAGTCTATTTCGTACACAAAACACTCCTCATTCTCCTAACATAATTCTAAATTCTAATCTTGCAGATTAGTTGAGTGGACTGTGGAGTACTCCCTCCGTCCCACTCGAATTAGGACAAATTTCTATTTTGAGTGTCCCATTTGAATTAGGACAACCAAAAAATGAAAGTGTTTTATTTAATCGGACCCACATTCACACTCACAACAACTTTCCACTCATTATTCTTTACCCTACTTTCTCCCTCCTACTTCACCTTGCTTACTCACAACGCCTACTTCACTAATAGTTTTTCCTTAATCCTCGTGCTCAACCCAAAAATCCTAATTCATGTGATACTGAGGGAGTATGTAATTTAACTGAATTCCCTCTACTCACTTTGCAATTGTGTTTGACATGAAACCTGGTTTTGAATATGTTTATGAGTACACAACAAAGAGTACTTTTCTCTTTTTTCTTTTTTTTTTTTTTTTTTTTTTTTTTTGCTTTTTTGATGTTTGACAAGTGTCACGATTGGAGACCCGTTCCGCAACATAATCACCACACGCACTGACCCACTGGACAAAAACATCTTTAGTCCTCTTGACTTAATTACCTTACACCCACCCAAAAATCCATGGGCGATGTTAGTAGTTAAAGTGGTAGTTATGACTTGAGCAAGTCTCTAGTTGCACGACATTGAGAATATTCGAAGACCTTGTTGGACAGATTGGCATGCCAAGTTTATTAGAATCATCTTTATTGCATGCAGTGGCGGAGCCAGGAATTTAAGAAAGGGGGGGGCAAAAAATTTCGGAACAAAGCAACAATGCTTCCCCCCGAAATATTTTCCAGCAGTTTTTTCAATACAGTTTTATAAAATTCATGAAAATAAACGGAAGTCTACACTTATAAAGGGAAAAAAAGACACTATTCCACCAATATAAAACATTAAAATTCTTTATGCATGTTGGTTTTTTAAGATGAATATAGAGGTATTACTATAAAGCAACGTTACGCATGCCAATAATCATAACCAATAATCTTTGCAGTATGCTAGTAGAGTACATGTGCAAAAATGTTTGTTGTTACATACTATATGACATGTGTGGGTAATTTGCCAAAGGGTACAGAGTTTTGCTGGTTTGACTTGTATTTTGCAGAAAAGAAAACAAAGTCTTCCGGCAAGTGATTAGGAATTGACATGGGCATCTAAAATTTTTGATTAAAAACAAAAATGCAGATACATTTTGGAATAGATCTAGTACTACTTTTCATTACCTTGCCCCGAAAGAGATGTTTTATTTCTTAATATTGTTTTGGGCTGCAAAATTATGGTATTAGATTTCCATTTTACCCTTTCTTTCAGGCGCAACAACTCTCTTAGGGACGGAGGGAGAATATATTATTGGTCATTTAGAAAATGAGAAAATTACAAACCAATACAACGTACTACACTCTTGGTTACACAAAAAGTAACCTACTCTTCTTTAACAAAATAATGAAACGTACTTTTATGTGGGGTTACAAAAAAGGTAAACCAGTTGGATGTCGTTAAATTTCATTAACAGAATGAATCATCTCGTTAAATAAACTAACAAACATTAAAGAAACAACGGCCCCTTCATCGTCAACATCGTTTCATCTCTACCCTTGCAGTTTTTCCAAGTTCAAGCCAAATGCATGAAGGATGATTGCACTGTGAACCCAAAAATTCAAACCCGAAAAACCCAAGATCAAATTTGAAAATTGAAAATTAAACCCAAGATCAAATCTGAAAATCATACCCGCAAAACAAATCCAAAATCGAACACCAAAATCAAACTTAAATCGAACCCTTGGATCTGGAATATTCCAATTCACTACTATTCAACCGAATCGAACCCTAGATCTGGAATTTTTAGCCCAAAATTGAATAAATTTTTTTGAGGTGTTGTCTGGGTTTTGAATTTCTCAATGGGTTTGTTGATTTCAATCGATGAGACAATGCGTTTTTGTCTAGGTTTGAGAATTTCTCAACCGGCAACAATGGCAGATACTTCTTGCTCTAGACAATGTGGGTTGGGTCTTGTTTGATTTTATTTTCGATTTAGGGTTGGCAAATTAAGAAATTAGGGCTCTTGAGGTCAAGATAAAACTCAGATGTGATTTAGAGTGGTAAAATTGATGAAATTTAGTGGTTTATGGTAGAGATGGGTGGTGATTCATTGGGGTGGTTGGCGGGCAGAGAGGTGGTGGGTGGCGGACTGTGGCAGAAATAGGATTGTGAGAGGGGTGGTGATTTGTGGTGGTGTGTGGAAGACTGGTGGTGGTTGGTGGCGGACAGAGATTAGTGAGATACAAGGAAGAAGACTACCAAATCCGTTAAATGGGCTAACGAATGTTCATTGTATTTAACGGGTGTTAGTCTTTTTCTTATTTTGTTGACATTAGAGTTATGTTTTTTAACGTCGTTAGGGTGCGTTCCATTATATACTATAAAAAATGAGTAAAGTACATTTCATTAAGATGTCAAATGGTCATATGTTACATTAATTGTAACAAACGCTTGATGAGACCGAGCCTTCTAGGCCGGATGTTCTGCGGTCCAAATCGATGCGACCTAACACGCCCGAACCGGACCTGAACTCTTGGGGCCGAACCGGCGAGGAACGCGGGCAAGTAAGCCCGAGGGGACCAATCTCCCTGATATATATGCCCGAGATGACTCTGCCTCCCGCTATCCTGAGGAGCCCGTAGTGCCCAGCTGGCACAAACGTACACGAGACGTCACCTATCCGTACCTGACACACCATAACGGTTGGTGATGGAACCATGCTTCCCTGACAGACACGCCACCTTCCCAGCCACTCTCCTGACCGATCCACTGGGGACTCGCCACGTGTCCCCCCAGTACCAGGGTGGTTAGTACCTTGTGCAGGTTTCTTTCCCTTGGTCATATATATACTTCTTTTCGCTCCCATGAGCAAGGTAGGTGCTCTATCCAACTCACACACACAAGATCCTCATTGATCTTCTTCTTAGGTTTTCCTCAGAGATCTTACTCTCACACCCGAGGGCCTAAGCCGGATTCAAACCCCAGCTCTGGTCTTAACGGTGTTCTTGTCTGTGTTGTGATCAGGATCAAGAGACAGCAAACCGGAGATCTAGTCTCCATGACCCCAGAATTCTAGGGCGTCATCAACGCTATAGTACGTTGTCTTACTTTGTCGTTCGCCCAAAAGAAAATGGTTTGAGTGTAGCTAATTTTCTCTGCAGTTTCAAGAAGCTATGGGTGGTGAGATTTTCTTTTCCAATTATATGAATGGCCTATAGAGCTATTTAGCCTCCTCAGTTCATAGTTATTTTCAAGCCCAATATGCTAAAGGCTCGCCCGAATGATAGAAGCCCAAACTGTTTCTACTTTTCATTACAAGTTAATAACTTCAGTTATATGATTAGTCTTAAACTAGTATGAATTTTCTTCTTCTGTTTTTGGTATTCCTAAACTTGGTCAGTTTGATTATGTAATTGTTGTGATCTATCTTTTAACTTTTAAATATTACTCGAATGTACTAGTGAATTGTCCAATCGCGGCGTACTATAGTTTTCTGGAAAAACTGTTGAATTATTTTGGTAATGTATTATATTCTTGTTAGTTCTTGTCTACACCATCTTCTTCATACAGTATCAAATTGCACATATTGGAGCTGTGTAAAAACAGCTACAAAATTTCCACCGCCACATTTGTTAGAGAATCAAGTTGGCCTACTTTGATAATTGCATTTAAAACGTAGAGTTATTTCGGTTCTTGCTAAGTTTCTCAAAATACAAATGGTAAGATTCGACTAGACTCAACTCAACTCAAAATTATTATTTATCGCATTTTCATGGAGCGGACGAGGTGAGAATCAGTCAGTTTGAGGATGAAAAAGCATTGGTTTAGGCTTGAGGGACATGAGTTATCTATCCATTTAACATTGCATGTGGCTGCCTGTCTTCGGGTTAAAAACGAGTACCACTAAAAGTTATACTTTTATTTTCGACGCTAAATTAAGAAACGTTGTAAGCGGTGGTGGTGTAAGTATGAAAAGTGAGTTATGGGGGAAAAATTGAGGTCGGGAATGACAAACCTATGATTCCTTTTCTAAGTTCATGAACTAAAATGTAAATAATGTAACATTGATTGTTCCATCAGACAATTCCAATAGACACAATTCAGTTTTTCTTCTTGTTTTTAGTGGGAAAAGAGGGTGTATTATTAAAAAGTGACTAAATTTATTTTGGCGTTTTACCAGTGAATGGGAACAGAGGGCCATTAATAAGCTGCATACCAATCCCTCCCCTACAATTCTATCCACAAGTAAAATGTAAGACTAGATGTCAATTGTTAGCAGAAATATTATGAATAAATGGTGTATATATTACTCCTTACGTTCCGGAGTAAGAGTCTTACTTCCCATTTGTACGGAGATTAAGAAATGGTGGAAGTAAGTGTTGTGAGTGTAAAAGTAAAGTATGAGAGAGAATGAATGGGTGGGAATAGTAAGTTGATTGGTGTTGTGAGTATAAAAGTAAAGTAGGAGGGAGAATGAGTAGGATGAATAGTAAAAAAAAATTGCCATTTTAGGAAAGTGACTCTTACTCTGGGACATACCAAAATAGAAAGTAGGACTCTTACTCTGAGACGGAGGGAGTAATATTATATTTTTTTTTTACGAAACTCATTTACATGCTCACGATAATTATTTACTTACTATTGATTTCATTTTTTTTTACATGTTTCACTTTTCATACTCACAATATTTACACTACTTACACATTTTCTTAATCCCGCGTCCAATACAAAAGTATAACTTATACTACCTCCGTCTCAGCTCAATGTGCACAGTTACTGATCACTTGGTCAACTCAATCGAGCTTTGACCATAATTTTAAGAAAATCTAGATATTCTTATACAATTCTAAAAATTGTTATTATTTCACCGTTAAGAATAGTATCAATAACATTTTTTAAAAATTGCATAAAAATATCTAAATTTTTATTAAATAATAATCAAAGTTCAATTAAGTTGATTAAAAAAAATCAAATTGTACACATTGAGATGAGACACGAAAGTAATATAGTAATATGTGGGACGGAAGAAGAAGTATACTCCACTCGTCCCACCTCACTTGATACTTAGGCTCCGTTTGTTTCGCGGAAAATAGCTTCCGGAAAACGATTTCTTGGAAAATGTTTTCCGGAAAACGATTTCTTGGAAAATGTTTTCCGGAAAATGTAATTTCCACTGTTTGGTGAATTTTAAAAATGCTTTCCGGAAAACTTTTTTAGATACATTAATTTTGATCACCTAGAGTATATATTAAAAAGAAATAATCAATAAATTAGTCATTATCTCCAATTTCAATTATAAAGTAAAATGGAAATGTAGTTTTGTAATTATAATGGACTAAAGTTAATAATTTAACATATTGCAAAATATTCATAAAAATAAAATATTTTTAGACATTTTTTAATTAACTGGATATATTTAAAAAATAATTTTCGTAAAACAAAATTTGGAGTTAAAACAACAATTGAAGTGTTAGCATTTTCCGGAAAACGTTTTCCTTAGGTGGAGGTAAGGAAAACATTTTCCTTAGGAATGGAGGAAACCCACTTCCTTGGAAAACATTTTCTCCATTTTCCGGTGTTTAACAAACACCGGAAAATGGGAAAAATGTTTTCCGGAAGTTGTTTTCCGCCAAACAAACGGAGCCTTATTTCTATTTTGGTCCGTCCCACTTCACTTGAGACTCCCCAAAATAGTAATCTTTTTATATTTTTATATTCAATCTACCACACCCACTCATTCTCTCTCTTTATTTTCCACCACACAACCCATTCAATCAACATACTATTAACCCCACTCATTCTTTCTCTTCATTTTCTACCACATATTTTCCACATTTTATCATTTTTCTTTAATTATTGTGCCCACTTTTTATGTCTCAAGTGAAGTGGGACGGAGGGAAAAAGAGTGTATTATTAAAAGGAATTGAAACAATAGGGTTTAGGTTTTTGTTTTTAAGGGAGGAAAGAGAGTGTATTATTAAAAAGAGAGTAAATAAAAATTGTTGTTTTGCTAGGTGAAGGGGGAACCCTAGGGGGTCCATTTATCAGCAATAGTAGTTGTCATGGCAAACAGATAGAGGGGGAGGGGGCCGTAAATGTAATGGCCCAGATCTCATAATATGCTAACGGCCAAGTCTTGGGCTTTACTACTACTACTTGACAAAGGCGCCGTTTGGTCTGGTATCACTAAACAGTTCCTCCCTCCGGTCCAAAATATCTGTCGCTTTTTAATAATTTTTTTGGTTCAAAATAATTGTCACTTTTGAGTCAAAACAATTAAAATTCCTTATTTACCCTTGCATTGGAAGTTGTTTTACTTTATTAATTGACTTAGTGAGTGTAATAATGTAAGAAAATTGAACAATAAATAAGGGTAAGCATGGAACTTTCACCATTAATATGCATTAATAATTGCATTTCTTAATCTTTGTGAAAAGTCAAAAACCGACGGTTATTTTGGACCAGAGGGAGTAATAATACTCCATTTATTCCATTCGGCAGTAATAAATGTCGCCGTTTTTCAACCATTAGTACGAAAGAACTTCAAATTATTGCTCAAAGTTCCTTTGTACAAACGTACGAAAAACGGCGACATTTATTCGGAGACGGAGAGAAGTACTCAATAATTAAAACCTAAAACAAACGGAAAATCCCAAAGCCGGAACAGTGAGAGTGAGGAGGCCTTCATTTTAGCCGACAAACAGAATGATCCATCCCCTCTAATTGCTTCCGCCGCTCTTATTTGATTCACCAGGCAATAAATTGGATTTTGATCTCAAAGTGTGTATTTTTGCATGTTTTGATTAATAAGAATATGTTCATTCAAAATAATGAAAAAAAATATGATAGTCTCAGTTTTATATACTTCTCTTTCTGTCTCTAAATGAATGTCTATTTAAAAAAAAAAAAAAAAAATATCGTCTCAAAATGAATGTTTTTTTTAGAATAACTTTCTCCCTAAATATTTTTTTTTGAATTTTTTTTTCACTAACCTCTTTATAATAGAAAAACTAAATGTTTTGAAAGAAAGAAGGTTTCAAGAATATAAATAAATTTTTGCCACTAAATTGTACAAAAACTCGAGATTTTTAGATGTCCCTTGATTTAAAATCCAAACATTCATTTAGGGACGGATGAAGTATCAAAAACGATGAATATATGGTCAGTCATTACAACGCTGCAAGTCCAATTCAGGAACAGTTGTCGTCCAGGATAAGGGATTAGACATAAAAAGGAAGAGAAGATGAACCAAGGAATCTGATTATCTGAACAAGAGCAAACGTGGGGACGACTTTGTCTAAAGTTTAAAATTATGTTTTTCACAATCTACCTTTTTATAAAGTAAAACCCAAGTTAAGTTATCCTACCAATACCATCAGTAGAGCATTGATCATAGTGCAGTAACTCAACAAAACTGAAGCTGAAAGCACACGGGTTGTTCTATCATTATTCATTGCTTCAAATGAAAATAACTTTTTGTGGAAGGATACATAAATTTGTGCATGTAAGTAAGGAAAATATAACATTAAAAGGCTTTCTTGAAAAACGACAGAAATAAAATAAGTGAAAATGGGGACGGATTAGTCGGGGCTTGTGTTTGACAAAATCTCCGCAAGAAGAAATTGCCCCGTACTGGTGCTAACGGTTGACTGACAATCTTCTCTAAAATGCAACGACTTTAACTGTCGTTAGTAGAAGCACTTCAAGTTAATGGCTTCGGCGAACAAATGTTAATGCTCGAAACTTCTGGACTTGAAGGGAGTTATGCTTCAATATGAACACTCTCTCTCTCTCAAATTACTCTAATGCTCTGGATGTTGGAAAGAAAATAACTGTCAATCCGGGGGACTATTTATAGTTTTCGAAGAGTTATATGTGTCTTTCGGGGAATAGACACAATTTCATTCGGATAAATCCTGCTCGTCCGATCACCCAATCGACGAACCAAATTCAAGGAAACGCACCAACTCCCACGCGAAAGGTGTTCAACCCCTTCCGAACCGACTCATACCTATTCGAACGGACACGGACCAGATACCAAGTACCGCATCGAATCCAACCCGCGGCCCAGAAGCTCCAACCTAGACCGAACCACAGACCAATCCACCCTAACCGAGCGCACCGACCTGGAACCCATTCAATTCGACTCATGAGCTGGGTGAGCTCGCCAAAACTTTAAGGTTCCTCAGCTCCCAGCGACCGATCCGTATATGCGAAGCGCAAAGTGTGCCCTAAAACGCCCAATGCGCCTTTTGCTCGGGCTCGGATGGTGCGAACTCGTAGGTCGATTTTGAGCTAGTCCAAAACTAACCCAATTATCCACTTGGTTGCATGGTTGGCCCAATATACCACTAAGTTGCTTGGTAGAAGGATAACACTTAGTTGTTATCCCACACAAGTGGATGAGTTTAAATACTCTCCAATTTTGTGCTTTCTAGGCAGTGTGGGATATGACTTTCCATATTTACTGATTATTCATAAACTCATTATTAAGTTGCTTACTTTGAGCATTAATTTCTCATTCACCCGAAAATAGTTTTGAGTACATAAATGCATTTTTCTAATCTACACTAAATATAGATTTTAATTTTGCAACTTATTTTCATTTACATAAAAAAAAAAAAAAAAAACTACTTTAAAAGTTGAGTCAAATTGTGATCAACACCATATTTCTAAACCAATTTCCAAATGGCCATAGCGATAGATTGGTTATCCCGCTACAAGTCCACAACAATGGATAGTGGTGACAACTACATAGCTTTTGAGGATTACCGATCAACAATGAGCATTTTATGTGGCCGATTATCGTATTTCTACTGGCAAATTATAAATTAGTAACTTGTGCTTGTCTCACTTTTGCACTTTTGCAATCCTCAACCTAAGAGTTGAATTGTGCCAATCAAACACCTAAGTTTGTCAATTTGTTGCAATGTGGCAAATAAACTAACTTTTCGTTAGTTTTTGGACGGACCTAAACACATGTACCTCGCACATGACTTTTGAGAAGGGCAATCTTGTCAATCCCAAAACAAAGTAAAAAAGAAAAAAGAAAAAAAAAAAAACAGACCATGTGAGCTGCACATGAAAGGTTTGAAAAATAAAATGATCAATATATCCGTACAACTGTAGCTTATACACTTCTATGCCAATTAGCCTTGACCAAAATAATAACAGACTCCAAAACCCATAAACCCCCCTTCCCCATTTCCACCGGCCACATCATCTTTTCCGGCCAATCGACGGCCCCCTTCACCCACCACCCTTACCTTATAACCTACCTCAACCTGATTTGTGTTTAAGCAGATTCGCCTCATCCTATCCTCTCCCCTCCAAGCCACACCGTCCCACGCAGACGCCACCCATGCTCACCTTCAATCCATAGCTTCGCCTCAGCCTCTGCTTCTCAGTACGACCCCTTGCTCTTTCTTCCCATTATTTTCAAAAACTTGCAAGTTGACCCCTTTAGTAAACATGTACCTTGCACAGCCACCAGGTATTGACAAGATTGTCCTTCACAAAAGCCATGTGCGAGGCACATGTGTTTAGGTCTGTTAAAATTAACGAAAAGTTTGTTTATTCACCACATTGCAACAAATTAACAACCTTAGGTGTCTGATTCGCACAATTCAACTATTAAGCTGAGGATTGCAAAAATGAGACAAACTCAGGTTAGAATAGTTATAAGTTAATGTAATCATTCTACGGAAAATTTAAAAATTTGTTATTGATGTTATTTAAAAATTGTTATTGATGTTATTTATATTTCGGGATAGAGAGAGTAGTAATTTTAAGTAATGCAATTATTACAATTATTACTTTAATTAAATGAAGGAATACCAAAACTACCGTTATAAAATGTTTATCTCTCATAAATTACTTCTAAAACTATAAATAATATTCTTTATGTTCTAAAATAGTTGCCTTTTTTCAACTTTTTTTTAAAAAAAAAAAGAATTACTATTATAAGCTAATAACAAAAGTATCAAATTTATCCCTACTAAATGTGTGTCTCGTACATTACTGTTTCACAATAAAACATTTAATAAAATGAACAAGTTTCCATGAATGATAAAAGTGCCATTTAAATTGTTTAAAGACATTTATTTTGGACCAAAATTTTACTAAATTTGACAGTAATATTTGAAAAGGTACAATGAAAACAAATTTTAATGTAGAAATATAGTATGGAATTTAAAGCATAACTCAAAATGACAAATATAGTGGACCAAATTTTAGATCCGAAACTTAAAAGTTTGCAACTAGAAATACTACCTCTCTCCCTAAATGAGTGTCCAAAATTTATTTTAAGGGACATAACCTTTTGTACGATTTGGTGGTAAAATTCATATATTATCTTGAAATCCTCTTTACAAACATTTAGGTTTTGCAATTATAAAAAGACTGATGATTTTTTTTTTTTTTTTGAAAAAATATTTAGGGACAAAGTTATGATAAAAATGAACACTCATTTTGAGACAAAAAAATTCCTAAAAATGGACACTTATTTAGGGATAGATGAGTAACTTTTAATTAGGATGGAATCTCTCTTACAATATCTATAGTAAAAATATAAATTAAATTAAGCCCTACAAAAAAGTTAACATCAAGGGTTGTTTTCAGAATCGTAGAAAATCAAACTTAGATGCGTAATTTCAGAACATTTTGTCTAGTAATCATATGAGGGCGTACCTTTTAAGCAATTAAGTAAACTTAATGCCTACTTGTGTTATGGAAATAAGAAAAATAAAGGGTTAATCTCAAATTACTACCCCAGGGTTTACACGATGTATCACTTGGGAGCCTGTAGTTTCATTCTTCTCGTTTTAGAGCCCAAACTTTAATTATTGGATCATTTTGAGGCCTAAACAATAATTTCGTTAAATACTTAAGAATTTTTTTACATGTACCATTGAATGTCTATTTTATATTAATTAAGAGATACAATGAAAATATTTTTATGCGTCAATTGATAATTAGCTATAAGAGTTCATTCAAAAAAACAATTATAAGCATAATCATAAAATCTTTAAATAATTATAACAATAACAATTTACCTCTTCAAACAAGAAAAAGGTTGTAAGATCAAGGTGAATGAAAAAAAATGAACATGTGAACAAATAACAATAAAAAGGCCTCCTTCCTAAAGAAACGAAACAATGCTCATATGTGTCTTGTACGAAATCTACCATCAATTTATGAAGTTTATTTATAAATATATATACACTCCCTCCGTTTCATGTGACTTGAGACCAAAAAATTTGGCACACAAATTAAGGAAAAGTAAGAGATAGAAATAGTGGGAGGAGGTGTTTGTGAGTATGAAAAATTAAATAGGAGAGAGAATGAGTGAGAAGAATAGTAAGTTGATTGGTGTTGTGAGTGTAAAAGTAAAGTAGGAGAAATAATGAGTGAGAAGAATAGTAAGTCTCAAGTGACATGAAACGAAGGGAGTATATATATAAATTAATTACTGATCTCTTTTATAATTCCTGGATTTTTTTTTCAAATAATTCCCTTTTGAATCCATATATACCAGAATGACACTAGGAAAAATTTATGTACCAAAATGACCACTTTGAGAGAAATCGGCATTGGTAGTGCCGTTTTTAGTTTGAAGTCGGCATTGCCAATGCCGACTTTAGGCCATTTTTGAAACCCAATTTTAAAAAAAAAAAAAAACAAAAAAAACCCTAAAGTCGGCATTGCCAATGCCGACTTTAGGCCTTATTTTTTTTTTTTTTTCAAATTGGGTTTCTCACATTTATATTTATCTGCGGCGATACGAATTGGGGTTACCCTTCTGCGATCCGTTCTGTTCTGCTCGTGAGATTCATTTAGGAGTTAGGACTCCAGAGCAATTTTCTGTTGTTGTTTCTGACTAAGGAAAATAAGGCACACTCAGTTACTAATCTTTTTTAGGTTCACAAAATCAATCTAACCAGAGTTACCCAAGATCAAAAAATAATTATGGCTAGTATACTTATTTGTTACACAGTCATTGTGGAGGGTTAAATCAATTTGCAAATTCAGTTTCGTACTCCCTCTGTAATCTATATTTTGGGTTTCGAAAATTGGAGTTTATTCTCCAATAATCCAATTTAAAAAATTCAATTTGGAAATCTAGAAAGCAAAAGAAACAAAGTCCAATTTGCGAATTCAGTTTTTTAGAATTCCGTCGGTGGATCTGTGAAGCCGAGAAACATGCCCGAGTAGACGACGACCTATCTGCTGCAGGAAGAATCACAAACGAGATTGATGGGAGTTTTGCGGCCGCAGGGTATTTTAAAAACGGGCGTTTTAATATTTTAACCCCAATTCGTATCGCCGGCAGATAAATATAAATGTGAGAAACTCAATTTGAAAAAAAAAAAAAAAAAAGCCTAAAGTCGGCATTGGCAATGCCGACTTTAGGCCTTTTTTTTTTTTTTTTTCAAATTGGGTTTCAAAAATGGCCTAAAGTCGGCATTGGCAATGCCGACTTCAAACAAAAAACGGCACTACCAATGCCGACTTCTCTCAAAGTGGTCATTTTGGTACATAAATTTTCCCTAGTGTCATTCTGGTACATATGGATTCAAAAGGGAATTATTTGAAAAAAAATTCTAATTCCTGGTTCTTATTTTTTTTGTCTACATTCGTCCTGTTTGAAGACGTGAAAATTAATTTATTTTATTGAAGAATTTTTGAAAATAATTGTCGTTATAAAATCCTAAAAATTAATAGATACACAAGTTATTTCTAAAGTATTACATAAATAATAATAGACATATATATACACATCCAAATTTTTCGTCAAATATCTAACAAAATTGATGTCTAGGCCTTAACTTAATACAAAAAGGGAAGTTCAGGCCTTAAAGTGAGAAAAATGAAATCATAGACCCCCAAATGATACACTATGTAAACTTTGGGGTAGTAAAGTAAGAATAGCCCAAAAATAAATAAAAATAATAAGCTACCACCCAAAAAGTTGTGACTATATCTTAGGGACCACTAGCTTATGCTATTAATCATTTTTACTACATTACTTTAAAGCTAAAAATTTGCATTCATAGAATTACTTGACAAAGAAAGAGAAAATGTAAAACCCTTTTTATTTGACATTTTACTTCTACTTTAGTAACAACAAACCTTTTAACTTTTTAAAAGATTGGTAGAAATTTTTAGATTAATTAGAAACACTTATGTAGTCTGTTACAGAAATGTAGTATAATTTAGTTAGTCAATGATAATTTAGGAACATAAACTACCACATACTCTCTCCGTCCCACCTCACTTGAGACTTATTTTCATTTTGGTACGTCCCACTTCACTTGAGACTCCTCAAAATGGTAAACTTTTTATAATTTTATATTCAATCTACCACACTCACTCATTCTCTCTCTTCATTTTCCACCACACAATTCATTCAACCAACTTACTATCAACCACACTCACTCTCTCTCTTTATTTTCTACCACACATTTTCTTTATTTTATTCTTTTTTCCTTAGTTATTGTGCCCACCTCTTAGGTCTCAAGTTAGGTGGGACGGAGGGTGTATGTAGTTTAGAAGATTCAAACACAAAACCTCTCACTAAAATAACTTTTTAATTGCACCAATAAATTTGTCTTTAAGTTCTTCGCTCGGAAAAAAAGAAAAAATAAAAAGAAAGAAGCTTTAATTAAGCGCTAATTCTTTTTAATTTATAATACTGAAAGTTAAAAATGTGAAAGGAAATATGATCACCTAAACTTTAAGAGAACCTAAAAAATAGACGATAAAACCAAGTTTTTTTTTTTTTTTTTTACAATAAGTATTTGTGTGTGTACATTTTTCATGCCAAATAGATAATCTATTTTTTTATCAGTTAATACATTATTGCAATTGCACATCAGTATTTGATTAAGAAATTCAATCATTTGATAATATATGGTAGTATAACTCTTAATTTGATTAAGCAATTCAATCATTTTATGGCATTTGTTAAGATTTAGTATATAATAACAATCTATGCTCCAAATTATTTATAATGTTTTTAGTGGTATATTCGATACACACGGATACATTAATTATTTGGATCAATCTTTGATATTTAAAATCTAAAGTATAAACAAGGGAAGCTAATTATTGTGTTGGCTCTATGACTATGAAATTATTTTGCATATTTTAATGGGAATTGGCCATTATTATTCATGAGTACAATATTTATTTTGTTAAAACATCTTTAAATGAAACAAACTCTGTTGCTCAATCATACTCCCTCCGTCCCGCCGAAAATTGCAAAAAAAAATCATGGCACAAGAATTAAGGGAAAAGTGAAAAAGGTGATGTGTTGTGAGTGTTGATAGTTGAGTGGGAGAGAGAAAGTGGGGTAGAGAATAGTTAGTGGGTTAGTGGATGTGAGTATGAGAAGTGGGACCCACTAATTAAAAAGTATTAAAAACTTTCCATTTATGGAATGTGCAATTTCTATGGGACGCCCATTTTGGTAAGTTTTGCAATTTTCGGTGGGACGGAGGGAGTATCATGTTAGGTCAAAGTCGTCAAATATAGGTAAATTGCAATTTACTCCCTCCGTCCTATAACTATGTGTAAAAAATGTGTTTTGCACGGGAATTAAGGGATGAATAGTAATTGGTAGTTGTTGTGGGTGTGAAAAGTGAAGTATGAGAGAGAAAGTGGGTTAGGGAATAGTAGGTTGATTGGTGTTGTGAGTGTAAAAGTAAAGTAGGAGAGAGAATGAGTGTGATGAATAGTAAAGATTCTTTGTCATTTTAAAAAAGAGTTACTTATCAATGAGACACCCAAAATGACAATTTGTGCACATAGTTATGGGACGGAAGGAGTAGTTATTTGAGTTTGATATGATATTTCAATTGGTTATCCAATTTGTATTCGTTACAGTTTGGTTACTGATTATTTTTTTTGTTGCAATCAGGTGTAATTTTGGATGGCTTGTTAAAAAACTAGGGCAAATTGCAATTTGGTTCCTGGCATTTACAAACTTTTGCAATATTGCTCCCAACAGTTTTTTTCGCCAATTGGTTCCCTACATTTACATTTTTTTGCAATGTGGCTATAAAAGTAACTGAGCGTTAGTTTTCTAACAGATTTTATGTCATGTGACTAGCATATGACGTTTTAAAGGACGTTTTAAAATATTCGTAAAGCTACACATATCCGATTGATATGATTCTTTTTTCTATTGAAACTAATATTTAAATCTACAACATAATTTTTTTCAGAAATTTGTTGGGTACCTAAATTATTTTTACATTTAATCTTAATTTTAAATATTAAAAAATAAAAAAAACGTAAAATATATACTCTAAAAAAGATATTAGCCCAAGTATATTTCATATGAAGTAATTTATGTATGCATCTTTCCTACAGTTTATTTTTCTCCACCCCTCTGCCACTTTCCCGCAACACCCATTCCACATACACTCTTCCCTCGATTCATCGTCCTCTTCTTCTCCCTTTTTTTCTATCAAACATTTTTACGAACTGATAATCTACATATATAATTTAATTCATATGGAACATATTTGGGCTAATATCTTTTTTTAAAATTATATTTTACGTATTTTCTATTTTTTTAATATTTTAAATTAAGATTAAATGTAAAAATAATCTAACTACCCAATAAATTTCCAAAAAAAATATATGTTGTAGATTTAAATATTAGCTTCAGTTCAAAAGAAGAATCATATTAATCGGATATGTGTAGCTTTAAGAATATCTTAAAACGTCATGTGCTAGTCATATGACATAAAATCTGTTAGAAAACTAACGCTCAGTTACTTTTATAGCCACATTGCAAAAAAATGTAAATGTTGGGAATCAATTGGCCAAAAAAAACTGTTGGGAACAACATTGCAAAAGTTTGTAAGTGTCAGGAACCAAATTGCAATTTGCCCAAAAAACTAACTATATTGGATGAAAAACGGCAAGCTTCTTTCAAAATTGCAATGATCACCCCTACAACTTAACTTATTCCACTACGCCCCTACTCATAACGATAAACTTAAGATATTGTCCTATAAAAAAACCTCCCTTTTTAATACTCCCTCCATTCCAAAATACTTACAGTTTGAGGAGTTAATTTTTGTCGCAAAATATTTGCAACCACTTTTTTTTTAATCAATACCATAATAAAGTTGGCATTTTGATTACAAATTTAAACCATTACTTTAATCATATTACACAGAAATAAGCTCATCAAGGTAAAAATAAAGTGTCGACGGGTCATCCGTGAATACCCGAATCTCTACAAGAAAAGCAAATTTTTAATTTTCCTTTCTCAAAAAATTACTCAATTACTTGACTAATCAAAATCCTTAATCTTAGCCTTAATTTCAAGCAAATTTATTCTCATGACTAACAATGTTGTGTCTTACACGCGCCACTAACGCGTATTGCATTTCTATTTCTATACAAACACGTCTAAACTAAATTTAACGCCGTTTTGCGCGTACTACCGTTATTATATTTACAAAAATAAAGCTGATTTTAAATCTTGCACGTGTGTTCAGAACTCCGTTAAAGAAAGGTTATATAGCCTGTCCTCCATTGATGGCGAATTTAACGGTGACGGCGGTGCACGCAGCTTCAGAAAGTATTCCCGTATATCCAAGTCGCAACTTTTAACTCCTTCAGTTAACTCTCCGTTATCTTTTGACGGCAGAAAAGGAGGCCGTACAACTTCCGTTAATAAGTCCCACCTTAATCCTTGGAAGAACGGATGCTCCTTAATCTCACACGCGCCTCTCCGGTAACCTAACCGGCGCGTGGGATCTTTCTCCAGTAACTTCCCGATTAAGTCCGTCAATGCCGTCGGTCGTCCGAGGAACTCCGGCTTCATCATGAGTATTCTCCGAAATGTATCCTTCCTGTGCTGCCCGCGAAACGGTGTCGTACCGTACAACATCTCGTACGATAGCACACCCAACGCCCACCAGTCAACGGAGAATTCGTGACCCTCACCGCGGACGACTTCCGGTGCGACGTACTCCTCCGTTCCGACAAACGAATTTGACCGTTCGCCGTTGGAGAAGCTCAGGTTGCGCCGGCTGACGGGAGACACACGCGCGCTTTTCGCTTTCATCAACCGGTACGCTTTGTTACTATTCACTACCGCCGTTGGAAACAGCCGCGTTATATTGCGACGGTGCTTTCGCCGCTGCGGCTCCGTCGGTTCGGCCGATAATATGAGAGATTTCAATGACTTCGGCGAGAGGGTACGGGAGAGGTCGAAGTCCGTGAGAGTCACGTGACCAGACTGTTGGATGAGAATGTTTTCCGGTTTCAAATCACGATAAACGATGCACATGTTATGAAGGTGCTCCAGCGCGCAGACGATTTCCGCCAAATAAAACCGGATAACCGACGGGGAGAAGCATTTATCAGTCTGGCGGTACCGGAGGACGTTAAGATCACCGCCGGGGCAGAATGGGATGGCCCAAGCGAGGAAGTCATGGGTCTCAAAGGATCCGACTAAGGAAGGGAGGAAAGGGTGGATCGGATCTTGACGGAGACGAGATAGGACGGAGATTTCCCACCGGGCACGGCGTTCGGCGTCGAGCTTCTGGTGGAGGCAGGATTTTTCGACAACCTTGAGGGCGAAGGGGGAGGTGGCGGAAGGGTCGGAGGAGTGGTTGTGGACGAGGAAAACGGTTCCCATGGCTCCTTTTCCGAGCACTTTGATGGCTCTGAGATTGTCTAGCTCGAGCTGCTCCGGCGATGGTGATGTATCCATTTGGAAAGGATGGTCGTAAAGTAGTGTGTGTGTGTGTATATTGTTATGGAGACGGAGAGAGAGGGAGGGGGAGGGAGAAATTTTGTTGTTGGGAGAAAGAAAGAAAGAGAAGTGGTTTGATGTTATGGTTTGGATTTTTTGGATTTTATACCCTTAACTAAATTTTGTTGGTTTGTGGTGTAGAATTTGATACTTTTTTTATTTGCATTTTCTTCTTATTTTCAATTCTTTTAATCTGATGGAGGGTTCTAACTTATAAGGTTTGAGAATCTCTACTAATAGGGGATTTTTTTCCTCTAGGGCCCTCCAAACCTAATGTTATTCCATTTTAAGGAGAGATTCTTTCTAAATTTCATATAAGGAGTTCTCCTAAGATGCTAATTCCACATACACCCCTTAAACAAAACTGCCACCCGCCCCTTAAACAAAACCCTACCCTCACATCCCCTCCCCTCATTCACACGACACACTCTCTCACTCCAGCCTTATCTCTCCCTTTCTCTAAGAAACTAACAATGAATCTAAGAAAGTCAAAGGTTGTGTTCTTTTGACCAGCTGCAAGGATCTGTTCATAACTTCCATTAGAAACGTCCAAATGAAAATCCGTTTCTTGGGTTAAAAAGTAGACATTCAGAACTTTCTATCCATATTTTATTTGAAATTTTTGGCCTTGTAGATTGTCCGGGGCGGTCAATTGAAGTTGACCCAGAAAAGCTGAAAATGCTGGAAATCCGAAAATTGCTAATAAATTCCAAAATATTGCATAGAAAACATGGCCCATGGAAAGTATCATGACTTGACCATGGTTAGGGCTGAAACTCCCACTTAAATGATGGAAAATCGGCACCTTCCACACCTCGTGATATTTTTCTAACCGTGTTCGTATCATTCCCTCCCTCTTAAAGAAAATTCGTCCTCGAATTTTAAGCATTGTTTTGAGAACGGATCTTGCTATTAGCACCATTTGAAATATCACTTTCCAAGCTTGAGAAACCTTGAACTTGTTAGCACACGTAACAATATCCATCCAATCAGTGACTTGAATAGCAATGAAATGATCAGTAATCAATTTTTTAATGAACAAAAATGGAGACATACTTGAACTCGGGATGTCAAAAGGATCTTTATAACAAGGATTATATTTAACTTCCCCAAACTCAATTATTCTTTTTTCTTCATCTTCCTGTAGACCCTGATCGTTTTTATTTTCCATCTCCATAATTTCGATAAACTCTCTACTCCCTCATTCCTCATTTTTTTTAATCTCTACACTTTCTTGAATATTTTCTCTCTCTCCACTCCCATTTTGATTTTCAATTTCTTCAACAACCTCATCAACATTTTCAATCTCTTTTTCTTTTTCACTCACATTTTCCTCACAATATTTTTCTCTCTCATTCTCACTGTTGCTCTCAATCTCCTTTTCTTTTTCACCCACGCTTTCTTCTATTGTCTCAACACATTTTTCAATTTCACTCACTTCCTCTTTTCCATTCTTTTGACTCCTCTAATCTTACCTTCTAATTTACAAAAAATATTTCTAATGTTGGTCCAACACTCTTCTTCTACATTTTTAGACCTTGTCTTATCTCTCCATGGAGAGATTTTCTCTCTTCTTCCCGGGTAGGATAATATGTTAGGATGTTTGTGATATGATCTTTCGATCTCATCAAACTTCCTATGAATTTTCTCAATATGTGAATCGAGCTCACTTTTCATCTTACCCAAAAATTGATCCACGAAATGATTCATATTTTGAGACATATTTTTAATGAGAAAGTTTTATGAAAACAAGGATTGATGAAAACAAAAATTGATAAAAACAAGAAATTGATGTAAACAAGAATTGATGAAAAAGAGAGCTGAATTGATGTGATAATTTCAAGAGCACTGGAAGAAATGATTTTTTTAAGAACAAGATCATAGAAGAGATTATTTTTTTTTTGGTAGAACAAAATAATGAAAGATGACACAAATGAAAGATAGATAGGATAGACAAAACCTGAATTAGAACCGAAGCTCTGAATACCAGATGATGTGAACCTAGCCAAGGATGACTAGGCCCAAATCAAAAGCGAAATTGTTGGATCGTTCTAACTTGGTTTCGATACGTGGAACCTCGACCTAACGCCTATTAGAGACGCAAACCTCGGTATTAGTGAAGAGAATGGAAGGTGGAACCTTAACCCGTTGTCTATATGTAGACAAAAACCTTGGTATAAGTGAGGATGCCACAAACGGGGATGGAAAAACATTTGATAACTCAAAGAAACGAGCGCCACGAGAATCCTCTCGATAAGCTCAAAAAAGAGAAACACTCTCAATTTATCATAAAACTCAACATTCGATATTACAAATGAGAAAACTTGGCTATTTATAGCCTTCTTAGAATATCCCTCCAAGTTTAAGATAACTATGAAATTAAATATTAATGGATAAACTAGACATTTAATGAGAAAACTAACAATGAATCTAAGAAAGTCAAAGGTAGTGTTCTTTTGACCACCTGCAAAGATCTATTCGTAACTTCCACTAAAAATGTCCAAATGAAAATCTGTTTCTTGGGTTAAAAAGTAGACATTCAGACCTTTCTATCCATATTTTATTGAAATTTTTGGCCTTGTAGATTGTCAGGGGAGGTCAATTGAAGTTGACCCAGAAAAGCTGAAAATGCTGGAAATCCGAAAATTGCTAATAAATTCCAAAATATTGCATAGAAAACAGGGCCCATGGAAAGTATCATGACTAGACCATGGTTAGGGATGAAACTCCCACTTAAATGATGGAAAATCGGCACCTTCCACACCTCGTGATATTTCCCTATCCGTGTTCGCATCAGTTTCCTTCTCTGACGCCGTCTCCCATCGCCGAACGGCAATCTTTTCTTCGCCCTTTGCCTTCCTCGTCTTCGACCGTCCAGATCTATGCATTTCCGACTAGATCTGCACATTTCCGGTGGCTAGCCTTCTTGCTCATCATCTTCGACGCCATCAGATCTGTCCAGATTTGTCTGTTTTCGGTCGGAATCTTCTCCGGCGAGCCTCAAATTTGGTTGAGTTTTCCGGCGAACCTCAGATCTGGTTCGCCTCTTCTCCTCAGATCTAGTTGACAACATTGTTCGTTAATCGCATCTGCTATTAATTTGGTTACACTTTAGATTTTAGACCTCATCTTCCTTTCCTTGGATCAATGCCTCGTGAGTCATGACTCGAGATTTTTTGTGCTGCCAAAATAATCAGTTTCAGGATAATGAATGTTAGCTTTTTTTATTTGTCGTGTTTGCAACCATGCCACAGCTTGGGAGTTTGATACAAATTTGAATACTGTAGCTACTCATGCAAGATTTTTTGTTTTTGTTAGCTTAATTTTCGATAGGAGAATTGGTCTTATACACTAATTATAAGAGTTTTGACCGAGTTTAACCAAATAATATTAATTTTTTTTGTAAATTTTTTTCAAAAAAAAAGTGTTTTTTTTTTTTTACTTTTATATATTAATTATAAGAGGCAGACATGTCTTATGTGTCAGTTAAAAGAGTTTGAACCGGATTTGACCGAATAATATTATATTTTTTCTTAAAAGTTGAAAAAAGTGAAAAAAAATTTGACTGTTATATGTAAATTGTTGGACTTATATGTCAGTTATAAGAGTTTGACCGGGATTTGACAGAATAATATTATTATTTTTTCTTGAAAGTTGAAAAAAGTGAAAAATTTCACTCTTATATGTTAATTATTTGTCTTATATGTCAGTTATAAGAGTTTGACCGGGATTTGACCGAATAATATTATACATTTTTTTCTAAAAAGTTAAAAAAAATTGACTTTTATATGTTAATTATTGGTCTTATATGTCAGTTATAAGAGTTTGACCGGGATTTGACCGAATAATATTATATACTTTTTTCTAAAAAGTTGAAAAAAGTGACAAAAATGACTCATAATCCCTCCGTCCCCATTTACATTACAAAAATGAGGTTTTACACAAATATTAAGAAAATGATTGTAAAGTTGATGTGTTGTGAGTGTAGATAGTTGAGTGGGAGAGAGAAAGTGGGGTAGAGAAAAGTAAGTGGATAGTTGTTGTGAGTATGATAAGTGGGTCCCACTATTTAAAAAGTAATAAAAACTTTCCTTTTTGGGATTTTGTAAAGTAAATGGGGACACCCAAAATGGCAATTTTTGTAAGGTAAATAGTGACGGAGGGAGTATATGTTAATTATTGGTCTTATATGTCAGTTATAAGAATTTGACCGGGATTTGACCGAATAATATTATATTTGTTTATTAATTTTTTTTTTAAAAAACAGACTCTTATATGTTATTATTGGTCTTATATGTCAGTTATAAGAGTTTGACCGGGATTTGACCGAAATATTATATATTTTTTCTAAAAATTTGAATTTTTTTTACTCTTATATGTTAATTATTAGTCTTATATGTCAGTTATAAGAGTTTGACCGGGATTTGACCGAATAATATTATATTTTTTCCTTAAAAGTTGAAAAAAGCGAAAAAATTGGCTCTTACTCCCTCCGTTTCATGTGAATTGAGACTTATTTCCCTTTTCGTCCGTTTCACCTCAATTGAGACTGCCCAAAATGGCAAACTTTTTAATATTTTATATTCACCCAACCCCACCCATTTAACCCCACTAATTCTCTCTCTTCATTTTCCACCACTCATTTTATCCAACCAACACTACTATTTACCCCACTCATTCTTTGTCTTCATTTTCCACCACACATTTACTACTTTCTCTTAATTATTGTGCCATTTTTTTTAGTCTCAATTCACATGAAACGGAGGGAGAATATGTTAACTGTTGGTCTTATATGTTTGTTATAAGAGTTTGACCGGGATTTGACCGAATAATATTATATTTTTTTCTTAAAAGTTGAAAAAAGTGAAAAAAATGACATATATGTTAGTTATAAGAGGGTAGTTCAGTCTTTTTACAAGTGAGGGGTGTCTCTGGTATTAGAGATCTGTTTGGTCCTTATTTAGAATAAAAGTTGGTAATGGGTGCCCTAGAGTCTAAAGCCCCTACTAATACTCTCCCCGTCCCACTCGAATTAGGACAAATATCCATTTTAGGTGTCCTATTCGAATTAGGACAACCCAAAAATGAAAGAGTTTTATTTAATGTGACTCACATTTACACTCACAACAACTTTTCACTCATTATTATCTACCCCACTTTCTCTCTCTTACTTTACTTTTCATACTCACAACACCTACTCCACTAACACTTTTTCCTTAATCCCCGTGCCCAACCCAAAAATCCCAATTCAAGTGGGATGGAGGGAGTATTCATTTTCATTTTCTTGAAACTCTAAATTTTATGTTCAAGTAAAAAGTAAAATTTGGTGTTACAAGATTTTTAGCACTATGTGTATATGTGAGGTTTAGGGAATGTCAAACTCATACTACCTCTGTCTTTTTAGTCTGTTCATTTTTAGTTAATGGGAGTAAACTTTGACAAAATATTTAATGTCAATCTAACAATCCTAATAAAATTTTAAAAAATATTATTGATAAATTAATTGATTATTTATCAATTACAATTTTTAGAATTTTATTAGGATGATTAGATTGACATTAAATGTTTGGTCAAAGTTTACTTCCGTTGACCAAAAGTGAACAGACTAAAAAGATGGAGGTGAGATTAATGTAAACTATTTTTTTTAAATTATAAAACAACAACTCCAACTGTTGCACTAAAACTATTCTCAAAATTTTATGTTTACGTGCAGAATAAAATTATGTTAGTTGAAGCCATTTAGTTAACTTTTTATTTGAATGACTTGTTTGTAGACTAGGAATGAGAATCTCTTCATTACCATGTTTAATACTCCATATGTCTCATAGTATATGTTCACCTTCCCTTTTTAGTATGTCTTAGAGTATATGTCCACTTTCTAAAATGACAAAGATTCTTTATTATTCCTCTCACTCATTATCTCTCATACTTACTTTTATACTCACAACATCAATCAACTTACTATTTCTCCCACTCATTCCCTCTCATACTTTATCTTTCATACTCATAACACTTACATCACTTTTTAATCTCCATGCCAATGAAAGGGTGAACATATACTCTGAGACGAAAGGAGTATCTACTGTTGGAACTTGTAACTTGTATGTGGGATTTTATCCCACATTGGGAAAAGATGGGAAATGAAGAGTCTTTATATGTGTAAAGTTATTGGACTCATTAAATTGATGATTGGATCAAGTGATTGGGCTTAGTGAACTTTCTATTGAGCAATTAATATATATTAATAGTCAAAGATAGGGCCTTGGGGCTCTTGGGGTCTCCTGATCAAATTAATTTTTATTTAGCAATATTAATAATTTTAATATTAATGATAAATATTTTTTTTTTGGACATAAATAGATAATGCTTTCAGACACAGATTAAAAAAAAAACTGTCTTTAGACAGTTGCAACTGCCCAGGCAGTTTTGTCTGAAAAGTCATGTTCTTTGACTGCCTATAAAAGGATCATCAGTTTGTGTGTTGAATACACAGAAAAAATTCCATCACCTTCTTCCTCCTTCTATCTATTCTGAAAGCATAAAGTAGATTCGCTAGGGAACAAGTTCTTGTGAAAGAACTTGTTCCGAATAGTTGCATTCTCAAGACAATCGCCTGAATCTGCAGCAAAAGCGGAGACGGAATTTTGTCTTAGGAGACTGCATCAGCAGGCCTCTATTCAACCTTCGTTTCAATCAATCTGTGTTGTATCTGCAGGTTTATTTTGATTCTAGTTTTAATAAAATTTATATTTTTGTTGTTATAGTATTTGTATTATATATAAAATATTAGATTGGTCCTAACATTCTAAGACAAAATTTACTTTACTGTGTAGAGATGGATCAATCTGGATCTGTTATGAAGAACCATTTTGAGAAATCAGAGAAATTCAAAGGTTCAGACTTCAGACGTTGGCAAACAGAAAATGTTGTTTTATTTAACAACATTGCATGTTGCACATGTTCTGACTTCCGAGGCTCCAAAGGTTTTGCCAGAGGGAGAATGGGACGATGCTCCAACAGATGCGGAAAAGGCTGAAAATCAGAAAGCTATAGAGACTTGGAACAATAATGAATATAATTGCAAAAGTTATATTCTCAATGCTCTTGATGATTCCCTTTATGACATTTATTCAACATTCAAAACAGCAAGGGAATTGTGGGAGTCATTGGATAACAAATACAAAACTGAAGTTGCTTGTTCCAAAAAGTTCATTGTTGGGAAATTTCTGAATTTCAGAATGAGTGATGCAAGGCCGGTTGTAAAGCAAGTGGAAGAACTGCAGATCATTGTTCATGAGTTAGAGGTTTAAGGTATGGGTCTTAACCCGATTTTCCTTATTGGTTCTATAATTGAAAAATTACCACCATCGTGGAAAGATTTAAAAATATATCCTAAACATCTAACTGAGAACATAAGTTTTGAGCAATTGGTTCTGAAACTTCGAGTTGAGGAGGACAATCAGAAGATTGATAGGGCTGATGTTGTCTCCTTGGAGCCTAATGCAAACATGGTTGGAGGAAGTTTTCCAAAAGGAAAATTTCAGAAAGGCAAAGGCAAGGCTAGATTGAAGAACTCTCTCGCCCCACATAACCCCAAGGCATTTAAAAAACCTGGGGGAGGCTATTGGGTCTGTGTAAAGCCAGGACACAAAGCAAAAGAGTGTCTCCACAGGAAGAATCAAAGGAGGGGGTGGTGCTGGAAATAATAACCAAGCCAACATTGCATATTCTGAAAATATGTTCATTGGTGTGATTCAAGCGAATCTGGTTGCAAATTATGTGGATTGGTGTGTTGATACGGGGGCTACCCAAAACATATGTACTACTAGGGGGATGTTCTCCTCTTACCAACCAATCAAGGATGGAGAATCACTGTTCATGGGGAATGCTACTACTACATAGGTAGAAGGAAAAGGGAAGGTGAATCTGAAACTCACTTCCGGGAAGGATCTTGTACTAAATGATGTGCTGCATGTGCCTAGTATTTGTAAAAACTTAATTTCTGGTCCTGTTCTTAGCAAGAAAGGACTCAAGCTTGTATTTGAGTCAGACAAGTTTGTTCTCACCAAGGGTGGGATGTATGTAGGTAAGGGCTACCTTTATGAATGGCCCTTCAAGTTAAGTGTTGTGCTTGCCAAAGACGCTATTAATAATAAAGATGCAGCTTCTATGTATATGATTGAGTCCTCTTCCTTATGGCATTCAAGATTAGGGCACGTTAATTTTCGTTCTTTACAAAGAATGATAAAATTAGGCATGATACCTAAATGTTCCATGAACAAATTAACCAAGTGTGAGATTTGTGTAGAATCTAAATATGCAAATCATCCTCATAAATCTGTGAACAAATCAAACGGTTTACTTGATTTAATTCATAGTGATTTATGTGATTATAAAGCAACTCCAACTCGCAATGGAAAGAACTACTATATATCTTTCATTGATGATTGCACAAAATTTTGTTATGTATATTTAATATATACTAAGGATGAAGCTTTGAATATGTTCAAGAAATTTAAAGCTGAAGTTGAGAATCAACGTGAGAAAAAGATAAAAACTCTAAGGTCTGATAGAGGAGGAGAATATGAATCAAATGACCTTGCAGATTTTTGTTCTACTCATGGAATTGTGCATGAAACAACAGCCCCGTATACTCCACAACAAAATGGAGTAGCCGAAAGAAAGAATAGAACATTGAAAAATATGATTAATGCAATGCTAATTACTTCGGGGGCACCATATAGTCTATGGGGAGATGCTTGCATTACTGCAAATATGATTCTAAATATAATTCCTCATAAAGGAAGTAATCAATCTCCTTATTAATTATTTAAAGGAAGGCTACCTACCTTTAAAAGAATCAAAGTGTGGGGTTGTCTTGCTAAGGTTCAAATACCATTACCAAAAAGGACTAAACTTGGACCAAAAACAATAGATTGCATCTATTTAGGCCCTGCTGAAAATAGTGCATCCTATATATTTTTGGTTTATGAGTCTAAAGTGGATAATATACATAAGAACACAATTATTGAATCCGCAGAAGCAGAATTTTTGCGACTACATTTCCTTACAATGATAAAGAAAATTATCCAAGGAAAAGAACATTTAATGAATCAATGTCTCAAAATGAAGTAAATGAAGATGATACATCTACGGTTCAAGAAGAAAATCTAGAACCTAGACGAAGTAAAAGGGGAAAAATAGCCAAAGATTTTGGACCTGATTTTATGACATTTATTGTTGAAGATGAGCCTCAAACTTATAAGGCAGCTATGGAATCATCTGAAGCACCTTATTGGAAGGAGGCCATTCAAAGTGAAATGGATTCCATTATGCAAAATAACACATGGCAATTGGTTGATTTACCTCCGGAACATAAATCAATTGGTCATAAATGGATATTTAAACGAAAATTAAGGCCAGATGGTACTATAGAAAAATATAAAGCTCGTATAGCAGCTAAAGGGTATCGTCAAAAGGAAGGTGTAGATTTATTTGATACTTATTCACCTGTTACAAGAATTACGTCCATAAGGACGTTAATTGCAATAGCAGCAGTTCATTCTTTGGAAATACACCAAATGGACGTAAAAACTGCTTTCTTAAATGGTGAATTAGATGAAGAAATTTATATGCATCAACCTGAAGGGTTTGTTGTCAAAGGTCAAGAAAATAAGGCCTGTAAATTGATTAAGTCACTTTACGGCCTTAAACAAGCTCCAAAACAATGGCATGAAAAGTTTGATAATACACTTTTATCAAATGGTTTCTAAATAAATGAATGTGATAAATGTGTTTATATTAAACAATATAAACATGGATATGTCATTATATGTTTATATGTTGATGATATGCTAATTATGGGAACTAGCAAAGATGTAATTAATCAAACCAAGAAAATGTTTCACTCCACGTTTGATATGAAAGATATGGGAGTGCCAGATGTAATTCTTGGTATTAGAATTCAAAAGAATTCTGATGGTTACATACTTAGTCAGTCTCATTATATTGAAAAAGTCCTTAGAAAATTTGGACATTATGATGATAAGCCTTTCGTTACACCTTTTGATCCTTCTAGTCACCTTATGAAAAATCAAGGAGAAAGTGTGGCACAATTAAAATATACTCAAGTTCTTGGAAGCTTGATGTATATAATGAATTGTACAAGACCAGATTTAGCATATAATGTGAGTAGACTTAGTCGATACTCACATAATCCTGGACAAGATCATTGGTATGCATTAGTGAGATTATTGCGATACCTAAAACATACAATGACTTATGGATTGCATTATACAAAATATGCTCCCGTGTTAGAAGGATATTGTGATGCTAACTGGATTTCCAACAATTCTGAAAGTAAATCCACAAGTGGTTATGTTTTACACTTGGTGGTGCGGCTGTGTCTTGGAAATCATCAAAACAAACAGTGAATACACGATCAACTATGGAAGCAGAATTCGTATCCTTAGATAAAGCCGCTGAGGAAGCGGAGTGGCTCAAAAATTTCCTAGAGGGTATTCCATTGTGGCCAAAGCCAATTACTGCCATTTGCATACATTGTGATAGTATGGATGATCTTACAAGAGCAAAGAACCAAATATATAATGGCAAATCAAGGCATATAAGACGTCGTCACAAAACAATACGAGACTTGCTAAAGAATGGAATTATTTCCATTGATTATGTAAAGACAAAGGAAAATATAGCGGATCCTTTGATAAAAGGCCTAAATAGAGAGCAAGTAGTGTTTACATCGAGGGGGATGGGCTTAAAGCCAATACAATGAGTCATTATTTGGCGGAAACCTAACCTAGCAACATTGGAGATCCCATGGTCAAGGTTCAATAGGAAAACTAGTTAAAGAAGACTCAAGGAGCATTAAACACACATAAATGTTCATTCCTATGGTGAAAATAAAGTGTGTTTTCCGTTGACGCATAAGGGTTGAATAATTTTATTCTTAATAATGCTAATAGCTGTATAACGGAATAAATACGGATTATTCCCGATAAGCATTACCTATATGAGATTGATGTGGGGTCGCATCTTTGAGAACCGAGAAGGCTACGTTCTCTAAAATTCTCATGAAGAAAGGATTTAGTTCACGACCGAAATAAACACAACCGTAAGAATTCAAATATGTGTAAATATGATATATGTGATACTTATTGTCTCAATTTACTACAAAACGTGGTTAGTTCAAGACTACAAGTTCACTACCCACAAAGTAAATCCGATTAGTACTCACTACGAAAGGTTCAATTCCAAAAGACACTTTTTCCGATGCATATCATATTTTGTTTTTTATAGATAGTAAAATAAGTTCCGTGATTTATATTATTTTCTATTCAAATGTGGGGTATTATTAGAGTTTGAATAGAAAATGTGGGGTATTATTGGAACTTGTAACTTGTATGTGGGATTTTATCCCACATTGAGAAAAGATGGGAAATGAAGAGTCTTTATAACTGTAAAGTTATTGGACTCATTAAATTGATGATGGATCAAGTGATTGGGCTTAGTGGACTTTCTATTGAGCAATTAATATATATTAATAGTCAAAGATAGGGCCTTGGGGCTCTTGAGGTCTCCTGATCAAATTAATTTTTATTTAGCAATATTAATAATTTTAATATTAATGATAAATATTAATTTTTTTGTGGACATAAACAGATAATGCTTTCAGACACAGATTTTTAAAAAAATAACTGTCTTTAGACAGTTGCAACTGCCCAGGCAGTTTTGTCTGAAAAGTCATGTTCTTTGACTGCCTATAAAAGGATCATCAATTTGTGTGTTGAATACACAGAAATATTCCATCACCTTCTTCCTCCTTCTATCTATTCTGAAAGCATAAAGTAGATTCGCTACGGAACAAGTTCTTGTGAAATAACTTGTTCCGAATAGTTGCATTCTCAAGACAATCGCCTGAATCTGCAGCAAAAGTGGAGACGGAATTTTGTCTTAGGACATTGCATCAGCAGGCCTCTATTCAACCTTCGTTTCAATCAATCTGTGTTGTATCTGCATGTTTATTTTGATTCTAGTTTTAATAAAATTTATATTTGTTGTTATAGTATTTTTATTATATATAAAATATTAGATTGGTCCTAACATCTACAAGGCTAGATTACAATCGCATTCTTCCGTGTGCGTAGTTCCCACATGAGTATCACATTTCTTCACTAGAGTGAGGCCCTGGGGTGGGGGTGGGCGGGGGGAGTAAGTCATAAATTTGTACGTCTGTATGTATTTGCATTTATTGTATCAATCGGATGTGAGAAGTTCTTTATTTTTGAATAATAGGCCATCGATGCCTAAATTGCACTGTGTGAACCTTATGGGACCTGAAAAATAACTATCGCTCATAATTCAAATAGAAAATGTTGAGAATGGAGACTGAACGACATAAACCAACTTGGTAAGTGGGATCCATGGACTTGAGGCCCATACTACATAAAGCCTCATGAACAAAAGGCCCATGGCTTACGGCCCTGCTCACCACGGCATCATCTAGGCCGAGTGGGCTGACCTGGCTTGAGCCGTGACGGGCGATAGAGACCACGGCCATCCTTTCCAAGCCTGACCTCTATGAGGAACCGAGCTAGATGACATAAGGCCTACTTATCTCAACTAATCGCTACATTCCTAGTACAAAAAGGAATCTACAAACAGAGTTTAAGTGATACACAACTACGGATAATCCTTAACAAGGAAACCTCTTTACAAGATAATAGAGATGACAATATGGATGGCCAAAACCGGTTCCGGTTTGGCATATATGTGACCCTGAACCGGCCCGTGCTTACCCCGGTTCCGGTTGGCACAATCCGGTTCTGGTTAGGTTCCGGTACGGTTTCGGTACGGTTCTGGTCCCCCCTTTAAATTATTAAAAAACAAGGGATTTTTTGTTTGGTTTCGGTCTGGTTAGCCATTTATGTGAACCGTAACCGGCCCGGATGAATGGCGGTTCCGGTTTATTCACCAGTTTTGTGCTTCTCCGCTCCAGTTCCGGTCCGGTTTTTCGGTTCCGGTTCCGTTTGGCCATCCCTAGATGACAACCCTTATCAGGATTATGCTTCCCAAAAATACGAGTCCTACACCGATACGGGCTCCTTGACTTCCTTAACAAGTCAGGACTAATTCACTCGCACCTATATAATCAGGCCCTCAATACGAAAACGGGTAACTCTCTTGGCTCTTACTCTAGTCAATTGATTTCTGTTTATTTTATCTCATACAAAGCATATTCTTACTCTCACGCCGAAGGGCCTTCGTCGGTGAAGCCCCGACTAGTTCACGTTTATTGTTTCGTGTGTGTAGATCCGATTGAGGAGTTCTCTTTGCTGGGAATATCCGAACCGTTCGATGAAAGGCTGATCCGGTACGTTTTGGCAGCATCAGTTTGGTTCCATTGCCGGGAAACGTTCAATCGGAGAACTTTTTATCTGGATAACCAATCTCCTCATGGCTGAAATACCTGCCGACGAGCAACGTGCAAGTGTTACGCCGGAAGGCGACCCCAATCCACCACAGCCTAACGTGGCCAACAATGCTGCTCAAACAAAAGGGCTCCCTCCACCTCCCCACAGCCTCACGGGACAGGCATGCATACACGCTCTAGAGGGCCTCCACCGGAGGTTACACAAATCTATGGATGGAGGAGACGAGCAACAACACGACCTCAAAATAGTAAGGCAGGACCTTCAAGGCTACAACCTTTAGATCGAAGGGCTCTGCTTCAACAAAACCTCACCACTCTCCAACAATTGGCCGACTCTCAAAGAGCCCTCCTGGAGTACGACCCAGAGAACTCCATGGAACATCTCCTCCAGCCCTCCAGAACTACAGGAGCTCATGAGGATGATAGGAGTACCCATAGGAAAATCCCACGTGCTGATGGCCGATGAGACCGTGATCCACGTGATTTTCCCCAGGAGAACCGAGCAAGATGGCTTGAAGCTCGACTTGGTCCAGTTAATAGAGAAGGAAGAGATTTGAGAAATCAAATAAATCAGAGAAGGGAAGAAGAAGCTCCAAACCAAGCTCGATCTATTCGGCTAAATCGCGGAACCTTTAATAGAAGCTCATGATACTTTCAGTTTCCCCTTGCTTGACATTAGCGAGGTCGGTTGGACGTTTCTTGTGGTCGCCGGCTGTTGATAAGTTCTCAATGAATTTACTCCTCAGAATTTTCCAGCTATCGATGCTACCAGGAGGAAGTGCTCGAAACCAAGCTAGGGCCAGACCGTTTAAGGTGCTTACCATGGCTTTGCACAGAATGTCATCATCATGAGAGACCAAGGCCATGATTGCTTCAAACGTGTGTACATGGTCACGAGCGTCCTCCGGGCCATTGTACTTGGTCAACGAGGGGAGCTTGAGGTAAGGTTGCGGTGGCTTTCCATAATCCACCGGGGAAATGGGGCCATGGTGTTCGCAATCCTCTTAGTGTTCCTCTTGCTCGACTCCATTTCATGCATTTTCCTCTACAAGTCCACGATCAGGGGATCCAGGGCCTCCCTATTTCCTGATTTGAAATTTTCTTCATTATCTCTCTTGCGGGATTGGTACTGAGAAGGTTTGTGCCTCGGGGTGGTTGTCCTGCGGCTCATCCTCGGTTAAACTCAACATTTTCTGGAACACTCGGTCCTCGGAGTAGAGGATTCCTCGGCCCGGAGGTAGCTTCCAGCTCGGTCAAGTTATGCATGCCCACATTGGTCACTGGTTCTGAATCACCCTTTGTAAACTGACACTGGGGTCGGGAATGATAGGTGGATGGTCCCGTGGCAAGGGCATCGAGGGAAAAGTTAGAATATTGGTAATATGATCTGGCCCTAGGGTTGCCAGCTCATCATAAATCTTGGATTTGCAAAAGCAAGGTTAATCTCCTGTTTAACGCTGCCGCCTACTCCACTACCGCCCCATTGGTGGTGCCGCTAGTTCCGGCTCCGTTAACAGGGATTTCAGTCGTTCGCTGCACATAGGTCACTTGAGGGGGTCTCCGGCCTCCCTGTTCACCTGCCTGAATTTTGAGGTTCTGCGGGTTGGGGTTTTCCAAGGTGGGATCTACAGTAATATTTGCCATCGTGGCGGCGGCCGAAGAGGTGATACGGCTGCTCCTGCATTTTGCAGGTTCATCAAAGCCGATTGAGAGCGAGTTGTGCGGCGGTTCTCGTTCGGCGGAAGCGGATGGGGCCGATAAGGCTCAATGTCTCCAGGAGCTATGAAGACTCCGGGAATAATATTTTCTGGGTTTTTGGAGGTCATGTGAGAGATCTGGGGACAATATCCAGAAGAATGAAATGAATCGGAAGATTCAGGCTAACAAGACTTCGTTTTCCCGGCAATGCAACGAATTGATCGTACCAAAAATGGGATCAATAGTGCCGGATCCAATGTTGGATATCTGGAACGCCTTGCTTAGCCTGAAAAGGATGAACAAACGTGAACTGAGCTGGGGCTTCACCGGTGAAGGCCCTCCGGCGTGAGAATAAGTCTGTCTGTCTTGAGAGGAATAAACGTAAAGAGAGGGGGAGTTATGAGAGAGAAGTTAACCTTTCCAATGAGGTTGAGGTGCTTATTTATACCACCAAATAGCTGCCTTGTCACCTAGATTCCCTTCCTCAAATATAGGGATTTTGGTCTATCCATAAGAGTGAGTCACCTTGTCCGTACTAGGGCAACAGTTCTAGAAGCTGTTAATGGGCCTTTGTGATGGATTGGACCAGGCCTCTGATCTTTATATTGATGACGGAGATTGTCCTCAGTCCGGGTCGTTTATACCGAGTAGAGGTACACCGAGGTTCGACCTGCGAAGTGAGGCGTGCTCGTGAGGACAAGTTTTAAGAGCCTTCGGCATTGGTGATCATGGCCCCCGAGTTCAGCTCGGTAGAACGGGCCGAGCTCGTTCAAGGAACCGTTGGGAGAGCATGGCAATGAATGGAACACGACTTAATGTTTGCTCGGTTCCCAGATGACGTTTCTAACTCGGTTACTAGTTGATACCGAGCTGAGAATAAAGGAGAGTGACCAGCCGGTCCAGCTCAGTCAGACTGATGGATCGTGCGGTGCACCCGTATGTCCCAAGTCAGGTTATTTCTTTCAGATACAACCACGCACAGTTAACCAAATTGCAATTTGTCCACAACTTTAACAAAATAATGTCTGCAGCTTAGCCGTAACTTTATGCGCGTAGGCCGCCTAACCAACTTTGGCCTAGGATGGCGTCGACCCATGCTAGAATTTGAAACTAAACCAGTGTTTAGGCCTAGTTTTCAAACTCTGGGGATCTCATTGCATGAAATCACTATGAGGGTGTGATGGTGTACATACGTCAATAAGTGCAATTAATAATAAATTATTTAAATAGATTCTATAATAGTTGGATTTCAGAAAAGAAAAACAAAGTACTCCCTCCGTCTTGTATATTGTTCACCCTCTCATTTGCACCGAGATTAAAAAATAGTGAAAGTGATATAAATGTTATGAGTATAAAAATAAAGTATGAGAGATAATAAGTATGAGAAATAGTAAAGATTATTTGCAATTTAAAGAAGTAAACATACTCCCTCCGTCCCATTTTAAGAGTTAAAAAATGAGTAGGTTCAAGAATTAAGTAAAATGTGATGTGTTGTGAGTATTGATAGTTGTGTAGGAGAGAGAAAGTGTGGTAGAGAAGAGTTAGTGGATAATTGTTATGAGTTTAACATATAGAACCCACTTTCCATTTTATAAATTTGATTCTTAAAATGAGATACTTTTTTAAAAAACTTTTGACTCTTAAAATATGACTTAAAATAGGACAGAGAGTATACTCTAAAACAGAGAAAAGTATATTTTTCATCCCTCAACTTATTTATGTTTTACCTATTAGTCACTAAATCGTTTTTTTTTACTTAAGAGTCATTAACTTATTGTTTTTGTTGATTATATCACCATTCTGTCTATTTTTCGTTAAAATCGTTGATGTGGCATGCTGATATGGCACTTTTTGCTTATTTGGCGGTACACGTTATGGAAATTTGCTGATGTAGAACTATAAGGGGGTTAAATGTAAATCAGTAAATTTCTGGCCCTAATAATTAATTTGCTAAAAAGAATCGGTTCAAAAGAAATTTCTTCAACAAATAATTAGATTTTTTTGAAGAAATAATCATTCTTTTTAACAGCAATAAATAAATAAATAAATAAATATGTATAATGTTTTTATCTTGTTTTAATATTAACCCTTTATTAAAAAAAATAACTTTTGAATTGTTTAAAAAATAAAAAAATCATTCAAATATTGTTATTTGGGTACATCATGGTATCACCACCATTAACCCAACATCACCATGACTTCCACCACCTTCTCCATGGTGGCCGCCACTGTCCCCACCACCGGTGGAACTTCATCATAATTGTCTAGCGTCATCATCAACACCATCATCAACATAGAAAGAAAAAAAAACCCAAATTCAAAATCCAAAATTTAAACAAAACCCAGATTCAAAATTCAAAATTGAACCCCAAACATGTACAAGTGCAAACCTTCTACGAATTTCTCCACAATCCAATCCCAGATTCCTCGTACGTTTAACAAAATTTGATAAAAATGCACAAACGTTTCTCAGCACAATCCAAGAGTAAAGATGGAGAGAGAGAGAGAGAGAGAGAGAGAGAGGGAGAGAGAGAGAGAGAGAAAGAGAGACTGAGGGTGTGTTGCCGGAAAGGAGAGGTGGAAAGAGAGGCAGAAGCTGTGAAGTAGATCGGCGCGGCGGGTCGGAGGCGAGGTTTGGGGTTCGACGGCCATGGGTGGGGGAAATTTGGGGGGACGCGCTGGGAGAAGTAAGGAGGAGTTAGATGGAGGAACTGGGGAGGGAGATGATGGAGACGGGGTGGGAAGAGGAGGAGGCGGCGGCTCCGGTTTGGTGTGGCACAGAGAAGATGGTGTTGAGTTGATTTTAGGGTTGAGTAAAGTGGGGAGTAGGTTTTTCTTCTTTTTTTTCCCTTAAATGCCCTTCAATGTCATGGAATACATTTTATAGGTCTGCAGTTTGAAATTTTGCATTTTGACCCTTATAAATCCATGTTATCATCTAGTGTATGCCAACTATACAATCACATTGCCAAATAAGCAAAAATAATGAGTCATCATGCCACATCAGTATATTTAACGGCGAAATTAACAGTTAATTGACGGAAGGGTGACATAATCAATGAAAACAATAGACCAATGACTCTTTAAGTGAAAAAAAATGATTTAGTGACTAATATGTAAAACTTAAACTAGTTGAGGGACGGAAAAAATACTTTTCTCCTCTAAAACAAGCTAAAAATGAAAAATAGACATATAATTTAGGACAAAAGGAGAATTTTTTTTATTATAGTGAGAGGATGGAGTGTAAAGACTCCTCTAATATTTACACAACTTTGTCATTAAATAACATTAAAATAAAAAAATAAATATCTTGAAAATAAAATTTGTTAAATCAATTTAAAGACGGGACAGACTAATATCAATCCGCTCCAACAATGTCATTTTAATACTGGAAATATAATGATTGGTCAAACAGAAAAATTCCGACAAAACAAAATTAACGCCAGAATTCGGTACTGCTGCATTAGATGATTTTATCGCTATGCTGCAGCTTAATGCTGGAATCAAAATGGAGTACACGTGAGAGAAAGAAGAAAGAGAGAGAGAGAAGTGACAAAAAGCACATGGGTGAGTCAGTGGGTGGCTGGGTGGGGGGTGGGGTGGGGGGGGGGGGGGTGGGTGGGACAATTGGGATTAATTTGGGGGGATTGCTGGAATGTTGTTAGCTTGTCATTCTCCATTCACTGTACTACTACTTCCCTTTTTTAATTCACTCTTTTTTATCGTTTTCTTTCTTAAATCAACCATTTTATTTTTAGACTATTTCGTTCTGCTAAAGGTACCATGTGTACGCCATTAGCACTTAAATAAACAAAAAGATTATGCATCAAACTTGGATTGTCAAATTTCATGTGGGTATTATTTGTTTTATTCTATTTTTTCGTGATAATTAATTTACAAGTATCTTAAGCATAAATCTTATATACAAAAATAATAATAATAATATATTAGTTTTTTAACGTGCGCTTGGGCACATAATAAGACATGGTTATGGTTGTAAATATTGTTAGAAGCATAATCGCTGTAAGAAGTAATTACCCCGCACTGGTGCTAACGAACGGTTCTTAGCAATCTTCTCGTAAGATGCAATGCCTTTAATTGTCGTTAGTAGAAGCACTTCAAACTAACATTTTCGGTGAACAAATCAGAATGTTTGGAACCTTCTGGACATGAAGGGAATTTATGCTTCAAAATTATCTCACTTTTTAATTGGTAGAATGCTTTAGATGTTTTGAATGAACGAATTGACTATCCTGGTGGGGCTACTTATAGTTTATGAATAGTTACAGGTATCTTTCTGGGAATACAATTCCATCCGGATGAATCATGGACAACTGATCGACGAACCAGATTCATGGAACCGCCCCAACCCACATGCGAACAGGTGCTCCATCCATTCCTATTCAAACGGACACGGACCAGATACCATGTACCGCTCCGGATCCAACTCGCAGCCCAGCCGCTCCAACCTAAACGAAACGGCAGATGCGCACCAACCTCGAACCCAACTGGTTCGACCCATGAGCTTGGTGAGCTCGCCAAAACTTTAAGTCTCCACAGCTCCCAGCGACCGATGCATTCGTGCGAAGTTCAATGTGCGTCCTAAACTGTCCATTCCGCCATTCGCGCTTCGCTAGTCGTGGGTCAATTTTGAGCTAGACCAAAACTAGCCCAATCATCTACTTGGTTGTATGGTTGGCCCAATGTTCCATTAGGTTGAATGATAGGAGGATAACACTTGATTATGAAAGTTTAATGAATTCAACCAGAGCTCAGATTTCACAGGATGCACTTGCACCCACACCTATAGCATAAGTCCGCCTCTGATCACACGGACAATTATGAAAGTTTAATGAATTTAACTCTTACAAAGTAAATTATAAAAAAATTATACTATTTGTATGAGACAAACAAAAATAATAAGTGTGACTATTTTTTTTTCGAACGGAGGGAGTATGGGATTGAGTGAAGTATCTTTATATCAATCTCTTCAAGAAATCGAAGTGCTAAAATATGTTCTGTAAATTATTTCCTTCAAGGCAAGCAGAGCCTAATTTAAGAAAATCAATGTCGTCTTTATCTCTATGGCTTTACAATATTGTTTCGCGATTTGAAAAAATAATAAAAATTTGTCATGACTCATGAATATTGCTGAGTGCGTGCAATATATTGACCAAATTAAATTATTTATGTGTGTTAGTTGCAAATTTGTTTAATTAAAATTATGTCAAACTTAGATATACGTAGCCAAGTTGGAAAATATTTGGTGGTACGGTTTGATGTTAGGTATTGCTGGTAGATCAAATCCTTGATTAATGATGTGCTACATATCACCCACTAATTAAAGGTATAGTTAAGCGGGAAACTCATCATCATTGTTTATTTATTTCCAAAATACATTTCCATTTCAATCTGAATACCCTTCACCCACACAAAAGAAAAATAAAATAAAGTATAATTTTCGAAAATGAAAAAAAGATAGTCTCACTTTTTTATCTAGTCTCACGTTCTTTTTTAATTTAATTAAAATATTCTTTTAAAAAATTTAAATGAATAAATTTTAAATTTTGTTATTAATACAATATTAAAAATGTTATCTATAGATTTTTTACATTTTTATTAAAATACCTAATGAGTGTATATTATGGGTTAAAATTGAGTTAAACTATCAAAATAAAAATGAACTAATACTCTGGAACGGATGCTGCATTTTCCAAGTTAGCAATTGCTTGTATTTAGGGGAATTTGGAACTCATGCTCCATGATAGTGGTGAGCTCGGTTCGGTTTTGTACGGTTTCTAGCTAAAACCGGTACCGAACCGCATCTTATCGGTCTCTAGCATTTGAGTACCGAAATGATTCGGTTTTAAATCGGCTCGGTGTGATCGGTTTCGGTGTCGGTCAGTAGCGGTTCGGTGTCAATGGGCTGATTAAATGGGCCATTTAAGTTGGGCTTGCGCCAGGCCCAAATTGAGCTAGGGTTAGGTCGAGAACGAAATCTAGGTTAACATGTAAATGGAAGGGAAAGAAAATTTACCTTCGTCTCTTTGGAATGATTTGGGGATGAGGGTACAAAACCTGTAACAACATCAGATTAAACAAATTTAGGTCAGAATTCAATTAAATCGCAAGGCTAGGGTTAGGTCGAGAACGAAATTATGAGTTCATCAAAGTTTAACAACAGTAGATGAATTCAGAAAGCATGATAGAGAGAAAGAGAGATATTCTTACCTGAGAGTCGTCGGCGACGGTGCAACAAGCAGGTGAAAGAAGCGGCGCAAGGCTAGGGATAAGTCGGGAACGCCATATCGCAGTTGAAGTTTGAAGAATAAATAAAAAGAAGTGACGCAGAGGGTTAAAAGTCAAAAGCAGTATATATATAAAAGAAAAAACGACGAGGTTTAACAATATCGGTTCGGTTCGGTATGTGAAATCGGGATTAGCGTGTGAAACCGAAACGAGCCGCCAGATTCGGTTTTTAAAATTAAAAGAACCGTACCTTACCAATAGCTTATTGGTTCGGCTTTTCGGTGTCGCTTTTTGTGTTTTTCGGTTTTATCGGTTTTGGTCGGTTTTCTGCTCACCCCTACTCCATGGTATTTTTTTTGGGAGCCTGCTCCATGCCAGTAGTTGAAGAGTTGAAAATATATCATTGTGACTAGACATGTCCAAACGGTTCCGGTTCCGGAACCAAGCCGGTTCCCGGTTCCAAATGCCGGAACCGTATTCGAACCATCTTAATCCGGTTTCCCGGTTCCCGTTCTAACTGCCGGTTCCGGTTCCGGTTCCGACGGTTCCACCGGTTCCATCTCACCATCTATTAAGTATGTAATACTCCCTCCGTCCCAAAATATTTGTAGTTTAAAATGTAATACTCCCGCCATTTCAAAATCTTGTAGTTTAGAGTTGAAGTTTGTCCCAAAATTTTTGTAGTTTTGCTATTATCTATACATTTTTGACATTTGTTTATCAAATATTCCCTTTTTATGATAGTGTTATCAATGTAAAAGTATTAAATTGTCTTGATACTTGAAATGTTCCAAGAGTAATATAGTCCATTACACATGTATTAATTTTTTTTTCTTAATTTGTGTGAAAATCCTAGAACTACAAGTATTTTGGACGGAGGGAGTAGTATATCAGTATATACCGTTCGGTTCCCGGTTCTCGGTTCCGGTCCTCGGTCCCGGTTCCGCCGGTTCCTCGGTTTAAATATGTTGGATTCGTATTCGAACCGTTTCAATCCGGTTCTCGGTTCCGTTCGGTTCCCGGTTCCGGCGGTTCCCGTTCTCGCCGGTTCCCGGTTCCGGTTCTACCCGCCGGTTCCGTCGGTTCCCGGTTCTATTTGGACATGTCTAATTGTGACCACCTAAATTCACCTCGAATCTAATTAATTGATTAATTGAGATCATAATATTTTTATGAAAGGTCACATTGAATCATTTTTAACTATTTTTTGAATGCGAAATCATTATTAACTATTAAGAGCACGAGAGTAGCACTTTGTAGAACAACAGTTCCTTATCCCTACTTGGGACTTGAAACCTTTGCTATTGAGAAAATATGTCATATTTTCGCTAAAAAAAAAAAAAAGAATACGCATTTCTTATTTTTTTTACGATCGTATGCATAATGTGATCTGCAATGTCCGATTAAACTATGTCACAAGTACGTCAATCTTAATAGTATAATTTATTTCCATGCAATAAATATGACAATACAATTCAAACAGTACTCCCTCTGTCCCTAAATGAGTGTCCAAATTTCATTTTAAGGGACACTGAAAATCTCAACTTTTTGAACAATTTGGTAACAACGATTTATATATAATCTTGTAATTTCCTTTCCAAACCTTTAGTTTTGCACATATAAAGAAACCGGTGAAAAAAAATTCGAAAAAAAAAAAGTTTAGGGAGAAAGTTATGTTAAAAAAAGACACTCATTTAGGGACAAAGATTTCTTAAAAATGGACACTCATTTAGGGACAGAGGGAGTAGTATTTATCAAATATACAGATACTAAAATTAAAAAACATCAAATTCAAGAGGGTGAAGGATCAGTTGATTCAACGTCTAAGTAATCTGAATGACAACTATTACATGTAATGAACAGTATAACAAGCTAAAAGTGATAAATTTGGTAGAATAATTTGTCAATTAACTAAGAGTAATCAGACTAATACATACACCCATGTTATCTATTGATAAATTCAATGTATGCTAGGTAAGATGTGTGTGTTGCTGTTTAGTAAAATGATAAATTAGATACTCATATTTGATATGTAATGAAACGTGCATACAAGAAAATGACAGAGATGGAGGGAGATAAGCAAATCAATTTGTTTTGGTCACATCAAATCAAATGTAGTACTACCTCTGTCCCTAAATGAGTGTCTAAATTTCATTTTAAGGGACACTGAAAATCTCAACTTTATGATCAATTTGGTAACAACGATTCATATATAATCTTGTAATCTCATTTCCAAACCTTTAGTTTTGCACGTATAAAGAAACCGGTGAAAATTTTTTCGAAAAAAAACGTTTAGGGAGAAAGTTATGTTAAAAAAAGACACTCATTTAGGGACAAAGATTTCTTGAAAATGGACACTCATTTAAGGACAGAGGGAGTATTTGTTAGGCCACGATAACGATTTTTAGTATTTTTAGTAACATTTACAAATAATGGCCAATCAATTTCCCCTAAATGTGTCTGCCCATTTTCCACCTTTTCCTTTTATGAGCTATATATATTTTTATCTAGAGATTTCTTTATAATGCGCGTGCTGCATATAATACGTCTATTAAAAACTTGAAATGATTTTTTTTTCTTACATTATATTATAAACGTTTTATATTGTGTGATACGTTTTACATGAAATTGTCTGATTTTCGTTTTGTTGAAGCAAACACTGTAGCGATTCAAATCCGTTAAAATGGGGAAAGATAAATATGCCAGCTTGCATAAAGAGTATTTAGTGAAATCGAATGCACCATTTTCTTATTAAACATTATCCTCAATAATAAACTATCTGAATAACTATTTACACATTCTTCTAAGTAAATAATATTTTTCAAATATATTTATTTCACTATATGTATTTTATATTCATTACAAATATATATATTTTTTACGGTAATTAATAATTATCTTAAGAAAATTGACATATATTTTTCAATATTTAAGAAAACAATTTTCATTGAAAAGTTATAATCATTTATTTCTTAATAATTAACTATTTATTAATAATTAAATTTTTAATATTTATTTTCACTCACCGATATTACTATACATAATCAATATTTATTTTAATGAATACTCATGCTAAAATTATGATACTTATATTTTTTAAGATTTTGATATTAATATTTTGTTTTAAAACTTCACTTTTAGATAAGCTAGCTAAAACTTACTTTTTTCTTGTTACGCTCCCTCCGTCTCACTTGAAATATGATAAATATTTATTTTGGGTGTCCCACTCAAAACATAACATCCCAGCTAATTTTTTTATTAATAGGACCTAATTGTCATACTCACAATAAATTTTCATTTATATTTCCTACTCACTTTCTCTCTCTCTTCCAAACCCACAACACCTATTTTTTAAATCACTTTTTCTAAAAAAATATTACTCCCTCTGTCCCTAAATGAGTGTCCATTTTCAAGAAATCTTTGTCCCAAAATGAGTGTTTTTTTTTAGCATAACTTTCTCCCTAAATGTTTTTTTTCAAATTTTTTTCACCGGTTTCTTTATACGTGCAAAACTAAATGTTTGGAAAGGAGATTGCAAGATTATATATGAATATTTGCTACCAAATTGTACAACAAAGTTGTGATTTTCAGTGTTCCTTAAAATGAAATTGGGACACTCATTTAGAGACAGAGATAGTAGTATTCATTATTTTTGTGTCAGAAATAAATGTTTTTATTTTAATTTGGACGGATGGAGATATATACAATTGAAAAATCAATGTGAAACACGACAAATTATGGGAGTAGCATTTTTTTTTCTAAATTAGTGATAGTGAAAAATGTAGGTGGCGGGGAGAGGTTTTGTAAAATGTTGTTGGTCTAATAAGACGAGTCCCGCCAAACCATGGCTAGAACCTAGTATTTTCTATCTCATTGCTTTCTCTTTAATTTGTCCCTCTTTTTCATAACAAAACACTCCAAAGTTTTATTATATTTAATAAATTGAGTGCTAATCCAATGTTGGTCCAACCCCTTGAATATCAATATCAAATTCTATTTTGAATGTAATTTACTCTCTCCATCTCCGTCCTACTAAAATTAAAATGTTCAGATTTTATTTTATTTTTATTTTTATTTTAATGAACACTTTAAATTTTTAGTGGTAAAAATTTATATATGGATTTTGTTAGGATAACCACTTCAAAATATCTTAACGAAGAGCCCAATTTTTCAAGTCTAAAATAACCTTACATCTTTTACATGAACCAACTAGTAGTATTATAAAGGGGTATAATTGTAAATTCAAATAAAAGAAGCCCCCACATTCTTCATCCCTCTAAGCTCTCTCTTCTGATTGTTAGAACCACAAGCCCAAATCCCTCCGTCAATTACCGCTGCAATAGCCACAGTTCTTGCTGCGCCTTTTCTTCCCAGCATTAATTACTTTTTTCTCTCTTCTAAAATAGGACAGGCCTGTGTGTGATACTCCATTAATCTCCAATGTCGACTCCCACTTGTCTATTTATTTTTCTCTTCTCGTTGAAAACCCCATCTCCCCTCCAACTTGGGAACCCAGATCTTGGTCATAGGAGCTTGCCATATCTATTTAATGGGAGGAACAATGAAAGAGAGAGAGAGAGAGAGAGAGAGATTATACCTTCTGAGGGAGAAATTAATGGAGAGTTTGAAAGTTCTTAGGAGAAGAGGATGGAGTTTTTAGCCATTTTGACATGCGTACTATTTGGGTGTAGTCAATGTGACATGCGTATTTCATAAACAACGAATGTATCCTGCGTACTTTAGTTTCGTTTTCAATTTGACCTATTTTTTTAAAAGTCATTTAAAATTTAACGAAACAGTCAATAAAAGTTAACGTACTAGTTAGTTTGAAGTTGATTTTCTTTTTAAGGGCTTCATTGATAATTCTATAAGTAAAAGGGCTGTGAACAAAAAATTTGAAATATTAATATTTAAAGCTTAAATTAAATATATATTTTTATATTTTAATTATTTTTGAACGTGTCTTAAAAAAACAAATAATTGGATTAGGTTAATAGTGTAAATAGTCATGTTTTTAAATCCAAAAACCTTTTAAAACATTTACCCCTGAATCCCTAATCAAAACCCACCCCTTCCTCCAGCCACAAACGCATACTCTCTCTCCTTCTGACCCTCTCTCTACTTTCTCTCTCTAACTCTGATCTCCGGCACCTCTCCTCTCCCTATCTCCGGCGATATCCCCCATCCTTCACCTCTGGCAACATCTACCATCCCACACCTCCGACAACATCTACCATTCCTCACCTCCGGCAACCGTCTCCGGCATCCATCACCATCGCCGGACACCATTCTTGCCCAGATCTACAGCACACTCCAACCAAAAGCCCCAATTTCTCCGGCACTCCATAAGCCTGTTGGGTTTAGTGCAAGCATGCACAGCGGAAGAAAGACATGAATAAAACCCAATAGCCTAGATCCGATATGAACAATAATTCATAATATGAAGATGAAAGAAACTACCCTTGTAGATCGAGATAAAACTTGGCTTAGAGTTAAGAGAAACGCCCTCTATCAGTGATCCACACAATGAACAGATTTCAAGAACGCCTTCTTGAACTTGACTGCTAGGCCTTCGGTTTGAAAAACGATGTTGAAGAACGATTCTTCAAAGCTCCTAAAGATTATTGTGACTTGATGATTGGGAATAATCAAACACAATGATCCTAGTATATTATGTGTATTTTCTTTCTCCAAGAAAGAGTTTGGAATTGATCAAATCAATGTTATGGGAATAATTCCCATCAGTCCACATTATATATAAGGGATATCCAAAACCCTTTAGGACTTAGGTCTTCTTGTCCAACAAGAAAAGACTTAAAATAAACTGGTTGCCGGGAAGGCAGCCGTACGGCTGCTTAGGAGCCGTACGAGGCTCATCCAGCCGTACGGTGGCTTCCACCAGTTTCCTCATTTTTCGTTCCTTTTGATTATCCGTTCCGCGTGTGTGACCCAATAGGATTATACTAAGTTGACAACGAGTCCGAACCATTCAAACCTCGTAAGTCATAAGCGGACCTCTAGCAAGCCATTATGACTACCCAATTAGTATAACTTTGAAATCCAAAGTTTCCTAAATAGAACATAACACAATCTCTTTGTTTCACGATGTCTATTGAACGTAAGACATGGTCAACTTACATAGTTCAATGCTTTCTCGATCCCGAATGTATTGATAATCTAAATGTCATTAATCTAATCAATTCGTTTGAACATGGTCATGCATTTCATCAATACCATTCATCGAGTGACAAAGCTTGACATCTCTCTTGACGAGGAACAAATCCCATCTTGGCTTATTACTCTTCCCTACATGATTCCGATTATGCCAATCATATTCTTTATAGCTACCCGGTTAGGGGTAACGTTTGAATATGTCAAACGTAATGTTCATCAAGTGGAATACTGAGATAACCTCAGGTCTAGAGATTCAAGTGATATAACTATATGAGACTTAATTATGACATTGTGACCATGACATAAATCTCATAGGGGTCAGTCCAGTATTTGTTCTCCAACAAATACCCATAAGTCTAATTGTATCCCATACACATAATCATCGTATGATTATCTATTAAACTTATACTAATAATTAATCATAATTATCAGGGACGGGAATTATTATAATAAACATGCAAATGATATAATAATCAAACATTCAATATCTTTATTAAAGCATAAGCAAGTGATAACATTAATCGTTCAAATAACGTGCCTAGAGCATACAACACCAACAAAGCCGTTTTACCTCCCGCCGGTCAACAATAAAACACACTCCATCACCGCCGAATCCAACCCCTTCACACCAACCTCCGGCAACTCCCCATCTTCGTTCGATGGGAATCCAAAGTCGCCGCCTTCTCATATTCCGGCATAATTCCAACTACTCTTCTTGTTCTCTCTTAGATCTGTCAAATTTGACCGTTCTATGGCAAGTGGGTGCAAAAGAAACAATATACTAGATTATAGGAAGTCTGCAAATGTATAAAATTCAAAAGTTTTTGAATTTGGAAAAATAAATGATATACAAAGTTAAATTGTTCATTTATTAACAATTTTGATTATTTTTGCTTAAAAAAACAATTTTGATCATTTAAGATGTATTGGGCATTTATTAATTATTTTTTAATCCAAGTATTTGTTTTTTTAAGACACGTTCAAAAATATTTAAAATTATAAAAAATATATTTTATTTTAAGCTGTAAATATTAATGTTTCAATTTTTTCGTTCACAAGCCTTTTACTTATAAATTATCAATGAAGCCCTTAAAAGGAAAATCATCTTCAAACTAACTAGTACGTTAACTTTCATTGACTGTTTCGTTAAATTTTAACTGACGTTAGAAAAATAGGTCAAATTGAAAACGAAACTAAAGTACGCAGGACACATTTGCTGTTTATGAAGTACGCATGTCACATTGAATACCCCCAAATTGTACGCATGTCAAAATGGCTAAAAACTCGAAGAGGATGTCAATAAACGGAGGCTTGTGAATTGTGATCTTTGATTTTAGAAGTGTATCCCATTATCTATTTGCTAAAAGTAGATTTACACTTATACCCCCTTTAAGTAGTTGGTTCCGGTTAAAGATGTAGGGTTATTTGGACTTAAGAAATTGGGTTCTTTGTTAAGACACTCTTGAAGTGAGTATCCTAACAAAACATATATATATATATATATATATATATATATATATATTTAGGTCGCACTCCTGTGAGAACCATTTTATATGAGAACGTGAGAACCAATCATAACCATTAGATTAGAAAAAAAAATTCAAGGTCCAGATGTTAGATACATTAGATACACTTTGATCATTAGTTAATTTTTGAAAAACAATTGGATACATTCGTTTTTAACATAGTGTATCCAAGTGCAACACTTAGATACAATATTTATAACCTATTGTATCCAAGTGTAATATCGATTTTTTTGTACTGTATCTAAGTGTATCAATTGAATCTAACATATGGACCCTTGATTTTTTTTCTAATCTATTGGTTATGATTGGTTCTCACGGTTCTCCACGATATTTAGGTTCTCATTTGAGCACCTACCTCTCTCTCTCTCTCTCTCTATATATATATATATATATATATATATATATATATATATATATATATATATGGGCAAATTGCAACTTGGTTACCCATGTTTTGGCATAGTTGCAATTTGTTCCCAACAGTGTAAAAGTTGCAACCTCAAAATAGCCATGTTTTTGTCATTTTGTTGCAAGTTAATATAAATTTCATTAAATGTAACATTCGTTAAAACTTAACACATGTGCCTCGCAATGGTTTAGAGGGGCCAAAATGGACATTTTCCATAGCAAATGGCTGGTAAACATCAATTTTGGGATAATTGCACCTACTCTTCTCTTCTTCTCTAACGCCAACCACCACTATGCCCCCATAGTCGATTCACACTAACCGGAGTCTCTGCAATGATCCCAACATCGGCGGCCTCTTCATCATTTGTCCACTTTAGAGGGGCAAAATGGACATTTTGCTATGGGGACATTGCTAAGTCCATGTTGGGGTGGAGCACCTTTATGTGCTATAACAACACAATTTAGATCAAGATTTGAGCTTTATTTGAATATTTATTCCACCATGGTCTGCGTAGTGTGCAAGGGATGAGGAGGAGGAAAGCAGTACACTAGTCGGAGTGGAGAAAGTGGGGTTTTTATATGGGGAAACGTGAACTACGTTTACATTTTTTAAATCCCGGTTCTTCAATTTCTCACTCTAGATTAATCAAAAAAAAAAAAAAAATCACCCTAGATTTCTCAATTTATTAAACAGACATTTGCTATTCTAATGGAAAATGTCCATTTTGCCCCTCTAAAATCATGTGCAAGGCACATGTGTTAAGTTTTTAATGGCAGTTACGTTTTTAATGGAATTTATATTAACTTGCAACAAAATACAAACATGGCTATGAGGTTGCAACTTTTACACTTGGGAACCACAATTGCAACTATTGGTAAAACATAGGTAACCAAGTTGCAATTTGCCCATATATATATATATATATATATATCATTTCGTTGATTCCTTGGTGGTAATTTAGGTTTTTGATTTTATTTTATTTTAGCAAAGTTTTCAAATTTGTATACGCCACAATATGTTTCCGTTTGCGTTGAGTTAAATTGATCACATTATGTGTTACCTTGTCCAGTGTTAAATGACAAAAATATCCTTAGACAAAATAAGTGTTCGATGACATATGCCAAGTATTCATCACGGAACTAATTGCCTAGGCTCAGAAATGATAATAAAAAAAAAAAAATACTCCAAGGAATCAACGAAATGAGAAAAATTAAACTATAGGCTTCCAAGACAACACATAGACCTCGGGTTAGTAACAATTATATTAACCCTTTTTATATACTATTTCTTACTCACTTTCATTCGTATCTAGGATGGGTGGGTAGGTGTGGGGGGGGTAAAATTAACATGTCGAAAAAATTAAAATCACATTATTGACAACAATAAAATTAACACAAAATATAAAGTCTATATTTTCGTGATAATGAGTTCAAATTTCGATATGACAATAATAGGACAGTTTAAACCCTTAATAAGCCTTCACTTTTAATTGTTCTTGTTTCTTTAGTAGTTTTAACCATCGTACTCTAGATACGCACTCATTTATTCCCAATATATCTAAAGTACGACAGTTAAAATTGCTTTAAAAAAAAGCATTAAAATGAATGTGTATCTAAAATATGAAAGTTAAAACTGCTAAAAAACAAAAGTGAATCGAAGCTTAATCAAAGTGGAGGGTTGAGAAAGTCTATAGACCATAATAATAAGAAGAATGTTTACATAGTTATTCTCTTATTCAGCTAAATAAATTAAAAAATTAAAATCATTAGTATTATATTCATTTTCAAACTACTAAAGAATGAGAGGAATCAAGACAGCAAAAAAATATTATACAACAATATTTTATTTTTTATTGAAGGCCAATATTTTTTTGATAGATTAAAAGTTCATAGTTCATACTATGTCACAGTTTAATTATTGTCATATTTTCCTTTAACTTTAAGCCTTATCATCAATACACTACAAAAGAAGTTCAAAGCCAAAAATAAAATACAAAAATAATTATAAAAATCAATCAAATTAGTAAAATTAAACAAATCTACAATTACGAATGACACATTGATCTAGGAAAGGATATCAATGAAAATTTGAAATCCCTAAATTTGTTAGGGATTTAAAACTTCTAGAAACTGGGAGGGAGAGGGGAGGAAAAAAAAGATACCGACGACACAAGCACTGAGCAGCATGGTGGTGCGGTGATGCCGCTTCTGTCTCTTCTTGATTTTTCTGTTCGCCGCAATGAGCAATTTGCGATTTACGGAAGGGGGATACGGAGTAGACAGTCGGATTCTGAGACTTTCTCTATATTGAGGGGATCAATTGTGAATTTAGGATATGACAGTGTCAATTGTGAATTTTTAGGGGGGTCATCTGTGAATTTTTAGAGGGGTCAGGACAATATTTCTTAAAATTTGTAAGGGTCAAAATGGCATAAACACAAAAGTCAGGGGGTCAGTTGACCCCTCCCCACTGTACGTGCATCCGCCACTGCTTTCAGTAATTCCACTTTCACATTTTTCCTACTCATTGTAACTTATAGGGTAATTGTAATTTGGTTACCTGAGTTTTACAAAATGTTGCGATCGGTTATCCCATATGTAAATGTACAAAATTCCAATTCCTAAGTTTGTAAATTTGTTGCAATGTGATGTAAAAATGGATGGAGTGTTAAAAACTAACGAAATATACGTCATGTGCCACGCACATGACACGTTAGGGGGCATAATTGTCTTTCGCTTAGGCATTTAACGACAATTAACGAAGTTAAAAAAATA